>JAODLI010002496.1:0-10491 GCA_027575585.1 Percopsis omiscomaycus
CACCATGTAACCCCTACCTGCTCCGTGTAATAGCACCATGTAACCCCTACCTGCTCCATGTAATAGCACCATGTAACACCCATCAAGATCAATATGTAACCTTGATCTATACAGCCAACACAAGGATGTATGTTGAACATAAACGGGTATTTTAAGAGAACCACCAGAGGGTAATAATGAGGAAGTGCCGAACACACACTTTCTATTTTGCTTTTGATGCTCTCGCTTTCTGTCTTCCATATGGAATTAATTTTGGGCCAGATGATTTACTCATTAACAGGAAGTAGTAGATAATTGCCACTGAGTAATATATTTAGTTATATATTATATATTTGTATTTCTGTTTTCCTATTTTTCATTGTATTTGTATTCTGGCGTCCACTTTTCTATTCTGTACACGGTGTGTTGTACTGTGTATTTCATCCTGCGCTGTGCAGGACTTACAGACGGCACTGCGGAGATAATGAAGCTTTATCTTATCAGCCTTTCTCTCCGTCTTTCCTGGACGCGTAGCCACGAGTGGGCCACTGTCATGCCTCAACGGAACCCGCTGCGCCGACGGCGAAGCCTGCGTGTTGGAGAGCGAGCGGTGCGATGGCTTCCTGGATTGTTCGGACCACAGTGACGAGGACAGCTGCACAGGTGGGCCTTTTAACACCGTGTCAGAGTAAAAATGTACACCGTCACTGGTGTTAAGTGAGGGGCAGGATAGGCTAGTGGTTGGAGCCCCGTAGGTGGCCCACCTGTAAGCAGCCTTGAGCAAGATGCCTAACCCCCATCTGCTTAATACTACATAATACTCACCGTAAGACGCTTTGGATGAAAGCTAAAGGAGCTAATTGTAATTGTCCTGGGGTAACACAGGTCCCCCATTTTAAGAACCACTGGGGGTGATTCTCTCTGTGTTAAAATGACACTGTATATGGAGTCTCGACAGTGTGCAGTACTGCCACCTGCTGGTTCCTCCTCTGTATGCAGTGGTTCTGATGGTTCTGTGTGTCTGTGTTCATCCCAGGGGACTCCCTAGCCTATAAGATCCAGAACCTGCAGTGGACCGCAAATTTCTCCGGTGCCATCACCCTGACCTGGTCCCGTCCCAAGAACATGCCCCTGGACTCCTGCTACTTCCTCATCAACTACAGGTGCAGGTTCTGCTCTTCCTGGTAGCAAACTGGCTGGGCTTTAATGTACACATGCCCATTTCATCATAGTCCTGCATGGCACCAGGGTTTGAACCGGCAGCTCATGCTGAACAATATCCTGGCAGAAATAGAAAGGCATTGTAGAAGCATAAATACTAATACTATTAAATTCTAATAATAATTTTGCTTGGTTTTCACCCGATCTGACGGTTGTCAAACATTGTATTCATACACCTTTTGTTGCTCTCTTGATTTGTTGTCATAGTATGATAATATATTTGTTTTTCTTCATAACTGTACTAAAACATGCATAATATTATGTTAATACTGCACGATCAATGCAGTGCAAAGTATATCCTCAGTGAGTGCCGGCAATCTGCGGGCAGTGTGCAAAGCGAGGCGTAGGAAAAGGCTCAGGAAACACTAGCAAAAACGCTTTGCGTGTAGTGTACAACAGGCTTTAAGTCGGCCGACTCTTCGGGTTGAAAGTGGACGGAGCTCTGGTGATGACTCAAAAGAACCAATCGTTTGAAATCCTCAGTTATCCTCAGCCCTCACGGATGCAACGGCGCGGGAGAGTCGGGGAGATCGCCCAGACCGGACTGGGAAGAGTCAGCCACGTTAACACTAAGCACAAAGTAGCTCTGCTGTGCCACGTACGTTGTGGAGACATTACAATGAAAGTAGCTGTCTTTTGGTTCAGTTTAATTAGCACTTTGCAAGGCGCGCACAACAGTCATCAACACACGTCTCTGACAGCATGCGCAACTCAGCGGCAGAGTTGGCACAGGGTCAGGTCCCTCAAGGTTGTCGGGGGAGGGCTAGGTATACACCGTATACAACTCTCCAGAGTGGTCCCAGAAAGTAAACAATAGAAACCCCCTAGTTATCAACGTCTTTGTGCAGCAGTTTACTCAAACAGGCGGTCCTGCGCGCGGTTCCGCTATCTCCTAGCGGAGCGAACGCAACACGAGGCATATCATTTCTACTGCGATGCCACGCAACGCGGCGGTAAAACGCGCTATGCTAGCGACGTGTAGCCCTCGCGCCCCAGGCCGAGGCTGTGCCTTCAGCAGTGTCTCACGGCGCTGCGTGTGGTCGCCAGGCTGGTGGGGAGCCAGCAGTGGACCGCCATGGACACGCACAGCAACAAGAGCAGCTACACGCTGACGGTGCTGAAGCCCGACACCACCTACCAGGTGAAGGTGCTCGTCCAGTGCCTCAGCAGGCAGCACAAGACCAACGAGATGATCACCGTCCGGACACCAGAGGGACGTGAGTGACGCATGCCGCGGGCCTCGTGGTCATTTGTTAGTTCATTGTTGTTGTTGTATTTCTTGGCTGTAATACATGTGTCGCTGATTTGAGTTCACTCAAAACTCTGTGTGTGTGTGTGTGTGTGTCTGTTGTTCTGTGTACTTGTGGCGGTGCAGTGCCCGACCCTCCCAGGAACCTGCAGCTGTCCTGTGACAGTGGGGTGGAGGGCACCCTGGAGGTTTCATGGACCCCCCCCGACAAAGCCCACGGCCTCATCAGGGAGTACATTGTGAGTTCAATGCTTAGCCCTGTTTAGGCCTGCACACACACACACACACACACACACGTAGGGGATAGCTCCTGTAGCACTCAGTGACAGCAGAGTCACCACCGATGTTCCGCAAGAGACTTAAAACGCACCTCTTCATAACCCACCTTGGTACCTCTCTACCTCATAGCTCTCTCACTAACAGAAGTAATCGGTAACAATCCCTTATCCTCTGTTTATCCTCCTTTCCTTAATACTTCTGTGTTACTTCTTTTCTTCTTTCTGCTCTCTTCTTATTTGTTAGATCAGCTCTCAGAATATTAAGCACTCTGCCAGTATTTAAGCTGCCAGCAATGAATTACTTTTTGGGAATTTAATGATATTTTAATAGGAATATATTGAGGAATGTATACTGAAAAATGCATAAGCTAAGTAACCATGACAACATGATGCTGTCATTATTCTAGGAGAATGTTGTTTGCTTGCAAGAACTGGTGGCTATTGACAGATGTACTGATTGTAAGGCGCTTTTTATAAAAGCGTCTGCTAAATGCTGTAATTGTAAATAGCTGTAATACCTTGTCTAGCCCATACGTAGCCCAACACACAAGGCTTTCTCTTACTCCTATATAAATTTGGCTATTTAATTATGCCTGTTTTTTATGTTTTTATATATATATATATATATATATATATATATATATGATCCCGCTACACATTCAGTTGTCTTCGCTAGTCACATGTCACGGTCCGCATGTGTCTGTGGATGTTCTCTGCAACTGTCCATTTCTAACAACAGTTGCTTTTCACTAAGTTGTCATTGCTGATGGACGAAAACCTCACATCTACAAAACGTACAAAAACGTTGCATTTTCAAAAGCTTAGAAGGGTGATTCACGTCGTTCCCAGAACCTGCCCCAATGATTGAGCTTCATAATACGTGAATTTAAATGCAATGTCTGTGTGTTTGCCAGGTGGAGTACACTGAACGCGATGGTGTTGAATGGACGTCCCAGACGAGCACCACGACCTCCTCTGTGGTCAAAGAGCTGGTGCCTAGCACTCTGTACAAGTTCAGGGTGAGAGACATGCCCTCAACCGCTGTAGATAAGCTACGTTCTCAACACGGGACATAGACATTCCCTGACACTGTTGCTCAGATTCACAATGATGCGTAAGCTAAGATGCATGCTTAGGGTTTCTGTTGCCAAAATGTTGAAGTCAGGGCTGCTGATGTTTTCCAGGTGGCAGCAGTGACCAGCCGAGGCATGGGAAACTGGACCGAGATTAAATCCATCACCCCCAAGAGAGGTGAGTTGGCCTCCCACAAGTCTCTCTGATAATCTTGTTTTAAAAAGTAGTGCAATGTTGCCACCTGCTGGTCATTGGTGTGTATTTCATGTTGTGTGTCCTTAAGGAACTGCCCTCTCTCGTTCTTACGCTCTCTCCCTCTTTTCTCTCTCCTTTAGCCTTGCCCCCTCCATCCGTCATTGCCGACAGCATCACCAATGATTCCATGAGCTTGTCGTTTAGTTTCAATTCCCAGTACGAGGTCAGAGGATTTTCTCCCAGCAGCTACTCAATTTATGAACCTGTTAACCATAAACCCCAATCCACAACACACATCTGCTCGGTTCTCCCCTGTGCCCAGGTGAAACAGTACGTGGTGGTCCTCTCCTGGCTGTTTGACACCCACGTGAAGGAAAGTCGGAACTACACGGTCAGACAAAGGGTACTCAAAGGTACAGAAACAAAGTCCGTTTGTCCTTGTTTTTAAGTTCAAGTTGTTTATTTGTACTTCAAGTTGTCTTTTAAAAATGTCCAAGGTCAAAAGCATGCTAAAAATGTGTGCTTTATTAGAGTCTCCACAACTGGTGGTGTTAGCTGTCTCTGAACCTGTTGGTTTGGTGCCGTTTGGCAGACGGTTGCAGCCAGAGGTCTCATTGACATTGTTGATCTGCAACAGTCTTTTACACCTCCTGCGGGGGAATGTTAGCGGGAGATGCACATTTCATATGGCGCGCGTTCCTGTTTCAGCTTCCAACCTAACAGCGGGAACCGCGTACGAGGTGGCGGTGTGGGCCCACACCAGCGTGGGTGACAGCCCCACCGCCCTGTCCCACCAGCAGACCACAGGCCGCCATCCGGACCCCCCTCTCCTCAAAGCTCGGGCCGTCAATCAGACCTCTGTGGACTGCAGCTGGACCACCACAGGACCCCCAGCACAAGTACACAGCACACAGAAGAGAAACAGACACACACACACACACATACACATTAACGTTTACACTGGCGCACAACGTTGACATTTTACACTAGATGTTGTAAATGTTGACATTTTACACTAGATTAACACTAGATGTTACCAATGTTGACATTTTACACTAGATGTTGTAAATGTTGACATTTTACAATAGATTAACACTAGATGTTTACCAATGTTGACATTTTACACTAGATGTTTACCAACGGTGACATTTTACACTAGATGTTTACCAACGGTGACATTTTACACTAGATGTTTACCAACGGTGACATTTTACACTAGATGTTTACCAATGGTGACATTTTACACTAGATGTTTACCAACGGTGACATTTTACACTAGATGTTTACCAATGGTGACATTTTACACTAGATGTTTACCAATGGTGACATTTTACACTACTGTAGACTACTATTGGTATGTTTTGCAGCATCTTGACGTTTGCGTTTTTGTGTAGGTGTATGGTGTGTTCTACGCCACCTCTTTCTTGGATCTGTACCGCAGCCCTCGCAGCGTCAACACGACCTCTCTGAGCCTAACAGTCACAGTAGACCGAGATGAACAGTACCTCTTCCTGGTGGGTCCGCTGCATTTCTCACTGAGACGAGACTAGACCTGACCTGATAAACATTCCGTTTATTGTCGTTGTAGTTTCGCTATATGCCAGAAAACCCCCACTAGAAACATGAAATAGTTTGATTTGGTAAAAGTACTGCTGTGTCATTGTGTAGTATGTGAACAGCCTTTGCAGCAGCGAACTGCTTCGTAACCCTCCCCGTGGTTCTGTTTTCCCCAGGTTCGTGCCATCTCTCCTTATCTGGGTCCTCCCTCTGACTACGGCGTGGTGAAGATGATCCCCAGCGAGAGACTTCCGCCCAGGAACCTGCACCGCGTGCGCGTGGACAAGACCTACGCGCTGCTGAAATGGCAACCCCCCTACGACGCCCCCAGCTCCCCTCTGGTAAACACCACTGACCCACGATGTGCTGCTGGCAGCCACCTTGGTGACAAACATCATAAATGTTTCATAGCCTACTCGTTTATTTATTTGTTTGTTATACAGTGGGATGATTACTATTATGATACTATTTTTTTAAGAATTATGTTATTAAGTAACAATTTAATATTGGTATATATTAATAAAAAAAATGTTTTTATATAATAATTCTTTCTTCGTCAGGATCATTTTATGACCCATGATATCTGCCTTGAAGTTAGCTGTAAAAGAAAGTATAGTCACCAGCATTTCCCACAGGATTTTGTGAGACTGTGGTGGGTGGACCTCGGACCCTGTAGGGGGGTCCAAGGGCGTGCTCCCCCAGATGAAAGTTTTGTATTTTTATAACTTACGTGCATCAATATATAGATAGATAGATAGATGGATCGATAGGTAGCACAACTCGGCAGAACACCGGCAATCAAGGCGCAGAATAAGCTGTGAAAGCGTCAGCAAAAACGCTTCAGAGATCTCTTCTGTTATTATGAGAAGTGTAAACATATCTTCGTCTCACTATGACAGCATGGCGGGCTGCCATAGTCCAGGTCATTAATGGTGAACGCAGCACGCGTTCTGAAGACCCCTTTTTTATGCAAAGAGGTAAACGTAAACGTTTTGAAGCTGGGTTGTCGACGTAACGATCGTGCGCGCGTGCGTGTCCATCCCCCCCCAGACGTATGCGGTCCACGTGCGCGACGTGATCCGCAAGCAGGAGCGGGACTATAAGCTGAGCACCAGCAACAACACGGTGGAGTACATGCTGAGAGGCCTGGAGCCCGGGGGCCGCTACAGCGTCTCCGTGCGCCTGCGCAACATGAGCAAGGAGGCCAGCTTCACGCTCGGCACGGGTAAACGCACCGGCACGATAACAGAGAGGGGGAGGGAGTTTGTGTTTGAAGGCCCTATATCACTCCATTTTACAGCACAGTCATTTAACGGTCAACCTTGGTTTGGCTACATGAGCGAGAGTGGCAGGTCAGGGGAACGGGTGGAATTCATTTAAAAATGACTATGTTCAGAATAAGACTAGATTAAACAGTTATTTTTTTTATAAGTTGTGTATTTTTCTTAGGTACAGTAGCTTGCTACGGTGAATGCCTGTTCCGTTGGCCTTCTTTAGAAGGACTGCAGAAGTGCTGAAGGGATTATTTTTCGTCTCTCTCCCCTTTGTGGCAGTTCCCCTGGCCGCTCCTGAGGCCCTGAAGATTTTGACAGAGAAAGACCACGTGTTCCTCTTCTGGAAGAGTCTGGCTGTCAGGGAAAAAGGCTTCAACGAGAGCCGGGTGAGACGCTAGCTGCTAACCAAGTCTAAAACTAAGCCCTGTAATAGACAGCTACGGTATTCCCACCGAAAATCGGATCTTGCATGCCACTCTAGTATAAGAAGAGCAGGAGCAGTGTTCTTTCTGCTTCAGTATGTGCGTTCATGTACAGTGGCAAGAAAAAGTATGTGGAACCCTTTGGAATTGCCTGTTTTTCTGCATTAATTGGTGATTAAAATGTGATCTGATCTTCATCTAAGTCACAAGTATAGAACACAATGTGCTTAAGCTAGTAACACCCAAATAATTACAATCTTTCATGTCTTTATGGAACATTAAACACACAGAGCTTGGGAAAATGAACCTGTGGATTTAACCTTGAGCAGCATTGTGGACTAATGAACATGTAAACTCTTACTTTATGATTTATGCAAATCAACCATTCTTGATCGTAGGTCTTCTGAGATCTCTTTTGTTGTGGGCATGGCTCACAGCAGCAGATGCTTCCTGTGAATGTCAATCTCAAAATGTTGTAGCAGCTCCAAGTAGCTCTAAACCTCACCCCCAATCTCGTTTTTTATTGCTTGGACTCCAGGTTTGCTAACTACTGACTCCAATTGGCTATTGTTGAAGTTGTTAGCCTAGTTGTTAGCCTTTACATACTTTTTACAGTGTTTGATGCATTCAATATGGACAAGAACAATACAATAATGTGTGTGTTATTAGTTAAACAGATTGTCTTTGTTCGTTATTGTAGCATATATGACCGGTCAGACTATATTATAAGACAGATGTATACATAAATGCAGGTAATTCAAACGCAGACTAATTTGTATTGTTGTCTTGATGTTTCCAGGGCTACGAGGTGCATGTGTACGACAGTGTGACCAACCAGACGTCCTACCTCGGCAACACCACGGAGACCTACTTCCGCATCAGCAGCCTGCTGGCGGGTCACAACTACACCTTCTCCGTCCAGGCCCGCTGCCTGCTGACCGGGCAGCTCTGTGGCGAGCCTGCGCTGCTGCTCTATGACCAGATAGGAGCGGGTACTGCAGACACCATCTGAGATACTGTCTATATATATAGATATATATAGATATAGATTATACACGCACACACAGTATGTATACTGGTGTGGTGAGCCCAAGTAATTCAGAGTAGGAGAGTTCTGATCACTGTTCAACGGTAAATATTTTAAAATCGTAAACACATGCTCTGTACAAAAATGCTCTATTGTCGACATTTAAAAATGACCTTAACGATAAAAATCAACAAATTGGAATACTTATTTCATATCTTTGGTGCCAGTAAGGTTTATTTGATCTGCTACATAACTGAATTCCTGCTTGCTGTATATAAGAAAATACCACCCCATATTCATCTACACAGTGATATACTGTGTAGATGTGATGTAGATGTGTGGAGTGATATCCTCCACAACTCACTGTTTATGTGAGCTATGTAGGGGAGGAGTAGAGAGGAATGCATACTCTTAAATGTGCTTTCCTGTTGTCAAACCGGCTATTTTGTGGCACTGGTTTTATCCACAAGGGCAACTCCAGATACTAAGTGTTCTTTGGACTATTGGGTTGTAGGAGGAAGGGTAGAGAACGGTGTGAGCTTAGCGTGACGTAGAGAGGAGTGCCAGCCCCTCAGCATTCAGGTCCAGCCGCGCATGTGCTCCTCGGAGGGGGGGGTTCAAACCAAAACAACAATGTTTTTGTAACGCCGGTTTCAACCACAAGGGTTCCTTTTGTCTCTAATCAGCCCTCGGTCTCGGCCCTAGTCTCAGTTCCACCATGTCGCTCCCCTCTCTGCAGGGGCCAGTGACGCGTCCCGCAGTAAGGGCCAGTCGGGGGACATGGCCACGGTGGTGGTCCCTGTCCTCTTCCTGCTGCTGCTGGGTGTGTGTGGAGTCCTGGTGGCCCTCTACCTCCGGCACAGACGCCTCCAGAATAACTTCACCACCTTCGCCAACTCCCACTACAACTCCCGCCTGGGCTCGGCCATCTTCTCCTCTGGATACGAGCTTGGTGAGCCCCCACCCCTTCAACGCGTGATGCTGTAAGGGTGTAAAAGCTGAACGAAATGACGTTTCTCACGGACCAAGGGTGCAACATGAAATAACACGAAGACAGTAAACATAGCTATGTAAAGTGCACATACTAGCTTAGCAGCTGGCTCTACATACATAACAATATCAAAGGGGACTCATAAAATGACCCGTGAAGGTGAAGTTTAGTAATGTAATAATCGGCTACATGAAAACAAACACTGTAGGTTCTATTTACATCTTTACTACTGTGTCATGGCCAAAGATAATCGCATGGCTGCATCGTGTAATTGGAACAGATTTGACGAAATTCTGTTAATCACAGCCCTAATATAGATTGCAACCTAGGCTTTTAGCAGGTTCTCACAGTAAGTACTAAGGAGCATGTAAGCGATGACCAAACTCTATTGTTTACATTGTTACAATCCCCTATCAGCCCTTTGCCATGCTAATAACCCTCCTGAAGTACTTACTGTACAATCCACCTCCTTCCGGGGTTTGCCGTGCCATTATAAGCATTATTTAGTTGGCCCTTCTTTTATTCTACTACCTTGGCTGCTTTGTAACTGTCTCTTCCTCTGAAGGCGACGATGACGAGGACGCCCCCATGATCAGCGGCTTCTCAGACGATGTTCCCATGGTGATCGCGTAGCAACATCTCTTTTCCCTCCTTCCCTGCCACGCTCCTCTTCTCTTTTTCTGCCTCTACCCATACACAACCCCCACCCCTAAACCCCACCCCCCGACGCCGCAGCTCGACGGAGACTGCTTCTTCGCCGACTTACCACCATCCAAAGGGAACCCACCCGGTCGAGGCGAAGAAAAGTGGAGTCGATGGCCAAGGAGCAAGAGAGAGATATTTTTCAAATATACAATGCACTTTTTTCGGATGCGCAATAACTTATTTTTTTATGATATATATATATATATATATAGATATATATAAAAAAAGAAAATAAATATATGTAGGGTCAAAACGGGCAGACACTGATGCAAACTGTGAAGGATTTGAGTTTGTCGAGCATGCCGGGGAAAGAGGGACCCCAAGTTGTACTACAAACTCACTGACTGTCCATAGGAGCTGTTCGTTGCTTAATGCCAAAATAAGATCCAGAGACTGGAATATAGAATGCAAAAAACTCTACCCATATATATACACACACACCCACACATATACAGTATATACACAAACATACATACACACACACACACACACACCTGGAAACCAGCACACACACTGTAT
>JAODLI010002497.1:0-10491 GCA_027575585.1 Percopsis omiscomaycus
CATCCAGGAAGTGCCTACAGACTCTGGACACATGAGGCCGGGCATTGTCCTGCACCAGGAGGAACCCAGGGCCCACTGCAGCAGTGTAAAATCTGACGATTCTATAATAAAGGCTTGAACAACAGGCTGTCTTTTGGTTTAATCAACACTTTGCAAAGCAGGCACAACAGTCATCAACAAAGTTTCCTGACAAGATGCCTAACACAGTTGGGTATGCACAGGGGTTTTCTTCTCCTCATCGGCCTGGGTCAGCCTGGTCAGTCAGTTCGTACTACTAGTTCGTTTCCACCATACGTTGTATATAATTCGTCCAGGCCGTCACAAAGAGGCCCATCTGTAAACAAAGAGAACACTCAGCCAGTTTACGTTGGGGTGTCCTCTTATCTATTATCTCTTACAGGTGTAATAGTCAACCTATAGCTACAATACCTCTACATCAGCAAGCTTGACACCAGGGTTCTACTACCCTTTAACACTTTAACCCGATCTTGATGGCACATACATTTACATTGTGCATTTGCACAGCCCCCATAAGTATAACATAACATATTGGTGTTTTTCCACCACAATGGGTCTGAAGCGTTCATCCCGGTACAGCAGTAAGGGTACCGTTGGCTAGCACGTGCCAAGTCCTGCTGGAAAAATAACTCATCTCCATAGATTGTCAGCATGACATGACAATAGAATCATGAAGTGCTCTAAAATCTCCTGGTAGACGGCTGTATTGACTCTGGACTTGATAAAACACAGTGGACCAACACCAGCAGATGGATGCAACTTGGATTCTGTGCCTTTTTACTCTTCCTCCAAACTTTGGGACCTTGATTTCTAAATGAAATGCAAAATTGACTTTAATCTGAAAAGAGGACTTTGGACCACTGAGCAACGGTCCAGTTCTTTTTCTTCTTAGCCCAGGTAAGACGCTTCTGACATTGTCTCTGGTTCAGGAATGGCTTGACACCAGGAATGCAACACTTAGCAGCCTATTTCCTGGACACGACTGTGCGTGGTGGCTTTTGATGCACTCCAGCCTCAGTACAGTCCTTGTGAAGATCCCCCAAGTTCTTGAATCAGCTTTGCTTGACAATCCTCTCAGGGCTGCGGTCATCCCAGTTGCTTGTGCACTTTTTCCCTTTAGTCAACTTTCCATATACCTGTATATGCTTTGATACAGCACTCTGTGAACAGCAAGCCCTTTTAGCAATGACCTTCTGTGGCTTACCCTCCTAGTGGAGGTTGTCAATGAGAGTCTTCTGGACCACTGTTAAGTCAGCAGTCCTCCCCATGACTTAATTAGCTGATTAGCTCTTCTCAGGTCGACATTTCTGTATTCTTTATTTTAATATTTTGAGATACTGGATTTTTGGATCTCCATGAGCTGTAAGCCGTAATCAAGATTAAAACATAAAGGCTTTAAATATTTCACTTTATGTGTAATGAATCTAGAATGAATGTTTCACTTTTTAAATTAAATTACAATATTGTAACTTTTTGAGATGCACCAGTATATATGATTTAAATCAATTTGAATGAACCTCTGCAGATTAAAAAGTTCTGATATGTAGTAAATTGGATTCACATGTAAAGGTTTGTCATGACAATTTTGGCTATAGAGTAGAGAAATGTTCTCAGTATACGATGCAAGATTTGTTTTTTTTTAATGGGAAAGAAAAGAGGACCATCAGAGTATAAAATACTATAGAGTTCGTACTTCCAGTTTATTGCAATCTAGACAAAGCAGGGACGTAGATACCAGCTATAACAATGTTTTTTTCCCCTCTAAAATGTACTGCCTTTAAAAATACAGTATACGCGATATGGTTAGACAGAAATCAAGAATCACCTCACCATACCACATTCCAGTTCTCACACACACCACTAACTATGAAAGCTTAATGGTTATATCAGAAATACAAAATGTTACATGTGTGAGAATTAATACTTTTGTAAACACTAAATTGTTTATTTCTTCCAGTATGCAGCTGCTTGGTGGGGCATTATTTCCCAAATTATTGATAAAGTTTTACAATTCTACCATGTTAACATTCGCAACGATTTAGAGCCCTTATATTTTGTGTGTGTGTTTTGAGTGTTCTACTTGCATAAACACTCCCAAACAGTGCTGCCTCAGTGCTGAACCTGCTGGAGGACATTACCTTCTAGAAGACATTCCAATCAAATAATGTCAAATGTAAGTCAACGCCAGATACATCCTTAAGCACCGACTTTATATTAAATGGATTAAATGGATTAAGTGGTCAAATTGTAATCGCCTGTGAACTACCAACCTTATGTATGCTGAAAATACATACAATAATGTTAGAAAAGCTAGGTTATAGCATCTAAACATTTAAATGTCATTTTGGAATTTTATTCATAATTTATAAAGATACAATTATTCCAGATCAAACTGATGGGAGAGGCAGCATTATCTGTAATAAAGTGAACCTTTCAGTGATCTACTGTTGGCAGTCTTCTGAAATCCAAATAAATATCAAACAATGAAATTCAACTTGTTAAATATAATTTTTTATAGCGTTAGAACTGTTTATATGGGTAAATGAGTGGTGCCACCCACATTAAGGCAAAAAAAAGGCAGAGCTTGTCTTGTTCAATGGCTTTTTAAAAGGATCCATAGTGCAATACATTCCAGATAGTCAAGGCTGCAAAGCCAAATACTGTGCAAAATAAACTGAAAATCCAAAAAATTTATTGCCTTTTAGGTAGTTATTTGAAATTATCAACCAAAAGCAAAAAAATCAAGAAATACTACTTGTATATTTTTACTCAACGTAAAGACTTTGAAAGTAAATTATTAGTTTCTACTTGGACTGTACCACCAGAGGAAAAAAAGACATCTGTCCACTGGGTTGGAATGGTCAAAAAGCTTTCCCATTATACATTTTCAGGCACAGAAACCGCTCAAAAGGGTAAGGGGACTATAAGAAGGAAAAAATTGTAATAAAACTATTTACAAAGAGACCTTCTGCACTGGATTAGCCAACACGCGGTTTACCAGTATTTTAGTGTTGCAATATACTTGTACATAAAATAATAAAAGCCAAATATGGCCAATGAGAAGAACTCCATTAACCAATGGCTCTTTAAAGCTTTTGTACCACTGGATCAATTTTACTATGAAGAGTGCTATTTGCATCTCTAATCAACAGAGGGAGATGAGGGAGAGGAGAAGTAATGTCTTGTGCACAACACAGACAGTCAACGTATCTTAGATAGGTCCATTAAGAGTTGTATTCTGTCTGTATAGAAAGAGGTGAAAGAAACTTGTAAGAGATGCTCTCTCCTCCATCGTTGGTCGCATATAAATGAAGGCTGGGACCCCTGAGTTCCAGGCCAGGTGCATTAAGGTAGTGCCATATGCCAGCCTGCACTAGTTATCTCTAATTTGTCAAGTTCAATGTTTTCCACTGTTTCCATGGCGGCTTTAAGCATTCTCTCCATGCTTTGTGTCCTTTTCGGTCAGGACACTGGTCCGCCTGTCTGTTCTAATGCTTAATATCAGTTTCTTTGGCCGGCTCAGGATGTATGGGGTGTCATAGTGCTGAAGATGTCTATGAGGTTGTCCAGCCCCCAGAGGTAGCCATCTTCTCTGTTGCCCTCCACCCAGGGCGTCCGATGGTCCAGGGTGAGAGGGGAAGGCAGAGCTACGGTTTTCCCAAAGTCAATCATCCACACCCGGGCCTGTCCCGATGCATCGTGTACAAAGAGTAGTGAACTGCCCACGACCTAGGATGAGGACCGGAGACACAGATGACATTAGACACCCTGACAACGATATTCAATACCAAAAAAAACACTCAATTATTTACCGTCTAAATAGCTTGTGCGTTTTATATTGTACTTCTCTTGCATCATATGTATGCATTTCTCATTTATCCATATAATAAAGTATATATTTCCTCCTATGCACATAACTATCAATTGTAGTGTGACATAACCCAGAGGGTACATTTAATGTTGTATTTTCACTTAATGTGTACCTATGGTGGCGTTTGCTTTGTTTAATAACCCCATTTGCGTTTGTGTGTATGGGTGGGTTACCTCATGAGTCTTAAAGAACTGTGATTTCTCCAGCACCAAGCGAAGTTCCTCCAACCTCTGCATGTAGACTTTCTAAAAAGGGCAGAGGATGAGAGGTTTACCCAACTAGTATTTGGAATATGTCATCCACCAGTTACCTTTCCCTTAAGTTAGGGTCTTTACTTATGAACATTCAATAATCACTGTAAACTTTATTTATGTAATGCGTTGGAGTCTACTGGAGCTATTTGGGCCCTGGTGCATAAACACCAATGTAATGCATTTATTCTCAGTGCAGTTTGATTTATTCTCGTTGCAGTTTGCGACTTGATTAAAGTGATATTAAGGAACCCACATGTAGAATGTCTCTGCAGCCCAACAGTACACAGCCCACACAATATCTAATGTATCTAATGAGTCATTTAGAAACAAAAATTAAAATGCAGAATTGCGAACACATACCAGGATCTGAATGTTCCCATCCACAAAGTCTTCTAAAGCTTGCATCACCTGTTCTCTGTGTTTGGTCTTCTTAAAGTTTGTGTTACAGGTTCCATCTGATTTCTGTTATATCAAAAAATAAACAATTTACTGTTAGGTTTCTGTCCCCATAATGTTTCTTCTCATCAGCAAAGGACCACAGCAGCATGCAATTAAAAATAGAGCTATATCAAGGGTTCCTACACATTTTCCATTTCAAAATTACAGACTCAAATTTCCAGACTTCTCGGTAGACCATTTTTGACATCAGAGTACAATTGTCGTGCGGCGTGCGGTCGCACGCCATACTTCTTGCCCTGCATCAAGCTCGCTCTGGTCCGCGCTCGCACACAGTGGTAAACATTTTGGCTGCTCTGGCTGCCTGCTCCAAATGCCACGAAAAGCACTGCTTGTGTGATCTATTTATTTGTAGAAATTTTTGAATTTTATATATTAGAAAACAGAATAGGGAAAACAGAATAGTCTGGAAACACAAATATTTTTCCAAGGAACCCTAGATCATATCAATTTAAATTGAGGTCCATGGAACACTAAAGTTTTCATATTTGCCTACTTATCGGATTTGTAAATATTGAGTCACTCGCATACAATCATATTCCATTTGACAGAACTAGAGCTCAGCATTCTATGATTCTGTAAATTCATACATTTCCATCTCTCTTTTGTCACAATTCTTTTTGTTGTTTTATAGCAGGTGACCAACCAATGGCAACTATACAGCATATGATAATTATTAAGCAACTGAATCCCTCATGTGATGCAACAGCCTGACATTCCAGACCTCTCTGTTCTGAAAGCACACTTGTAAGCACGCACTGTATCATAACAAGGTGCTGAAATGAGCCTTAGGACATTTTCCAAATTGTCCCATCTTGTAAACATACATTCAGCCAAGAATGGAGGTGTAGCTTGTTCGAGTTGGACTCGATAAGAGGAGTCTAGACTCTAGTTTTTGAATTAATTAGGAATACGACACTCGAGTTGTCAAGACACAAACTTTTGTGAGCACAAGAAAGTAGCACTACTGATGTTAAAGCTGTTATAGTAAAAACCACTGACTAACAGCCTGTGGTTTTGCATTAGCCCCGGCTCATCCTCGCTCGCCTACTAACCTTGATGCCTTCAATGCGGAAACCCAGGGTGGCCGTGGAGCTCAGGGTTTCTCTCCACTGCATGTATCTGGGTTTAAGGACCCCCTGTTGGGCCCTCTCCTGCTCTGTGGGGGCCCCAGGGTCCACTGCCACCATCTTGTCATACATATCCCTTCGCATGCGTGGCCGTTCTCTGGCTTTAAGTAGTTCCTCCTCCAAGTACGTCCTGGTAGAAGACAGAAGGGAAAGGCTCAACAGTTGGCCCCCCCGCCACAATGCCAAGTCAAGTGATATTCTGTGCTGAGGCTCACCTGCTGCCCATCTTGCAGTCCATGATGGAAGGAGAATCGAAGTCAGCCAGCAGGTCATCCATCAGATTATAGTCTTGCTCATCTTTTTGCACCACGCCATAATAGCCAGGCACGTAAGGGCGCAGTGTGTCCTCCATCAGCTTCTCTAGGCACTTCTGCTCGCATTCACAGTAGCGCTTTAACAGTCGCCCGTAGTCCCCTGCATGGAAGTTCCCTTAGAGGGCATCAGAGAGGAGATGGATTAGACAGGAGATACAACACATTCCATTTTATTTATATGGAGTTATTAAGTACGTTATGATTGATTTTTATATATATATAAAAAAAGAGGCACAATTTACCTGCATGACCAGCTAGCTGCACCCATGGGTAACGTTTCTTGAAGGACACAACGAAGGGTGACCAGTGAACCATGGTCTTTAACTTCTGCCAAGGTTTCTGGAAAATAAACAACGAATGAAATTTATTTTAATTTTTAATATTCAATAAAAAAAAGGTCTCAATGAAACAAGTGAATGGTTTGGCCCTGTAAAGTGCAGGCACACATACCACACACCCATGCATGACACTGGAACAGCCAGCTTCTATAGTCAAGGCCAGTGGTGTGACGTACGTGACAAAGCCCGTTTATAAAACATTTACCAATGCTACCACTGTGGTGTCATAAAACAGAACCCCCACTGTCTCGGTGTGAGAGTGCGCGGTTATCTTTGTTGGGAAACACCAGCACAAGGACAGTGTGCAATAGCGGCTTTGACGCAAGCTATCGGAGAGGTACACATAACATCGATTGGAGACTATGTGGGAAATCCAAACAAGCAGGCAGCGAGTCTTGTGAGCTTTACATTACTGTAGATAACAGGAATAGATGTCAGCTATTGGTGAAGACGTTTTGTTGAGTAGTGCAACATTATTGAAAAAATATAGAAGAGGTTACAGTCAGAAACTGTCTTCATACCACAAACAGTAATTGACTTCTGTGAATTCCTGTGCGGCATAGCAGGAAAGCCTATCGCTGCCATGTTTACAAGTCTGCCTATCTCTTCTCTTCTCAAATGCATTCTTTCCACAGCTGCAGTGTCGAAATACTGTCACAATAAAAACAGTCCTCATGTTGGAATGTACACATGAAAGTAAATCCAGCATTTGTCAAGGACCAAACTGGCTATATTTGAGAACTATAAAGGCAAGAGCGTAGTCTATCCATTGGAATTAAAAATGGACTTACTGTCCACATTTTATTGGCCTTGTAGATGGAACGTACTTAATAACTCCAAATTCATAAAACATTTATCAAAGTAGTCCAATGTTTATTTCTATATAGCAATTACTACAATATAAATGACCTGCCATATTTATATAAGGAGCTGTGGAGATTTGATACAGTATTGGCCTATTCTCCTTACATGCTTACCTTTATTTTCTGTTTTTTTAAAGCACAATGAGTTTACCACAATGCATGAAATATGTTAAATAAATACATCAATCCCGACATGGTAAGTTTGTGGTTAACAAGGTTTATAAATGAACAGTAGCGATGACAGTGCCTTTGTGAATGCGTTGCTTCAGAGTTGCAACAAAAACAGCAGAGAAATGCTTCGACCTTATCAGGAGATTAACCTAGCAATAACTTCTGCCATGCCATGACATGGCTTTACGAAATTAACTATTTGCAAAGTTTCCACACAACAGTATTTCCCCCACCCCAGTGGCAAACCTATTTCCATGAGGATGAGTTTGATAGAGTCTACAATCAGGTATCAAGATAAAAAATACTTGGTACATAACATGTCTGTTATGTACCATTTTATATAGATATTTTATTTTATGTACAAGGACAGAGATATTAATGTTAGCAGGTTGGGTGACCACAACTGTCTCCGTTGTTTGGCTCAGAATGTAGTGCACAATGCAAATTTGCTAAATTAAATAAAAGGTTAAAACAAAAAGGCATTTTGTTTTTGTTTAGCAATCTCACCATAACCTCCGCCCTGTAAGGAAAGTCCACCCCCCACCCCAATCCTTCACCATGTATCTCTTATCTAGAGAAGGCCCCCTGTGGCTGATGGAAGTCTATGGGCTTGACAGGAGACGACGCCTAGAACCGTAGTGTCGTCTTGCTCAGCTCTCTGCCCACATGCTTTTCCTCTAATTGCTTCAAGCTGACAGCTCAGTGTGTGGCCTCAGTGGGGCTCATTATTACCTGGCTATTGTTACACCGCTCAACCTAGCCTGCACAAACAGTCGAAAATAAACAATGATCTACAATCGTTTTGGTTTTTTTAATGCCAAATTTCGACATAATAGGATGTTGATGCACATTTTCCCCAGCCTACAAGTTCATTAAAAATGAGTCCTACATTTTAGTTTGATATCATTTAGTTAGTATCGACGATGTCAATCAAGGAACGCCTCAACCTTTCAGAATTCCACATCCAGTTTTTAAATCTTCATATTTCACCTTTCTTATCTCTCATCCGCCCCCTGGGCATTTGAGAGTCATGAGAGTCACTGGCAGTGTGCCTGGGTTTCATCATCACTCACTCACACACACACACACACACACACACACACACACGGGGTAGCCTTACTAAACCATAAGATTACCCCGTACCAGTCTCAACAAACAGCTTCCAACAAAGACATTGTAGAAGCAAGGCGAAGCATTAACAAACACACAATACACAAAATGATACGTTAATTATCCCTAAAGACATAATTAAAACACACATCCGACCATCAATGGTGGCTGGCGTCTTAACCCAGTTAGAGGGAATGTCTATAGCAACTTCTGCAAATCAACAAAAGCCCTATAAATATTTATCTTAACTGTATAGCCTAATTGAGAATCAGATTACACATAAATGCCCAATAAATAAAATTAAAATGATATAGCTGTATCTCTGCAAAGCTATGGAAGTATGTCCATAGCTGTGTATGAAGTGCAATATAAACCAATAGGCTTCAGCATGCATTTTCTGCTTGCATATTATTTATCTGTTCCACACCATTCTTACCTGGCACACAGAGCAGTAGTGGAGAAGCAGGCACGCGCTGACACCGGCACACACGGCAACACAGACAAAGCGAGAGCGCACCGAGCAAAAAAGACTCCGCACCATCAGCACAAGGTCTCCCCAACCAAGCCCCCCCCCCCACCACCACCACCACCACCAGTGAGTGACGTCAGCCTCTGTGTGCCCGACCAGGTTAACATTTAGCAGTTACCTGCTTTAGCCTGCCATTAGCCCTAGGCCAGGCCTCGTTCTCCCTTCAGCTCGGCAAACATCGTAACCTTGTTGCATTAGTGAAGCCTGGTGAATGACCTCATATTGTTGTGAGGCCACACTAATCTCTCTCTCACTCACACCGACTGACCGCCTTCCAATCTCTCAATGCTCGAAATCTTCTATATTCTATGTGTATTCATCTACATGTCTTCCTTTATACCTGACCGTCGGCCTGCATACTTAAACGAGTTCCCTTTGATGGCCTCTCCTTAATATTGATCAACTTCACCCCTATAATCCCCTTACCGCGTCAACGCCAGCGTACTAATCTCTCAGTCTCACTGTGGTTCTACTATACTATACATCTCTCCCCTCCTAATCCCAGCCTATCCTGGGCAGCACACATCTCTCCAGACTCGTCACTGACAGCATGGGGGCAGGGAGACAGACAAGACGCGTAGTGTGACGTACCTACCAATTGGCCTTATTGTTCCTCTCAAACCCTCCTAAAGAACTAGTCTTCATCTACTTGACAGATTCCTCAGTGCCATGTAACCTACAGCACTGTGGTGTGTGCGTCGGTATGCACAGTATAGGGGTTACTAAGATAATTATCAGCTACAGCAATGGCAACATGAGAGCACACTGAAGTGTTTTCAGGACACTTTGCATTCACAGCAGAGTTCTCTGAAAGAAATTGCTTTTTTATGAAACCACATCCCTTTCTTTGTGCTTGCAACCACACTGCTGAAGCAGCTCAACCACATGTCAATAAAAACACGAACTGATTCGTGTGAATACGGGGCTCTGTTTGAACCCCCTATTCACATGCGAGGCTGTGGGTGTTGTGTGTGGGATCTGGTATAATGAGTGTGCCAGGGAAACAAGTTCGCAATTTAGAAATAAGGGGAGTTAGCATGCATAATTTAGTCCTGTGTGGGCTACATGCTCAAAGCACTTTATCCATTCACAGTGTATCACAAGTTTCCTTGGGTTTCTGACTGACTGTAGCTCTGGAGGCATTTCAGGGGAAAATATTAGCTTTTGTTAAAAAATAAAAAGCATTTTGTTGGAGTAGGAAGACAGAAGCTGGTTTTTTTTTATAAAACAAAAAAACACAAGTAATCAAGGCCTAAGCAGACATCACACACACACACATACTGTAAATCCAACTACATTCAAATGTCAGAGACAGAGCAGATATTGTCAGCCAGCAGAAGAGAGAACAAGAGAAGAAAAAAAAAATGCACCATATATGGCATGAGTGTAACCTAGCAACGAGCGTTCAGCCCAATTTTCCATGACACATGCTGAACT
>JAODLI010002498.1:0-10489 GCA_027575585.1 Percopsis omiscomaycus
GACAGGGCATCGTAGTGGGGGGAAAAGTGGGACTTACTACCCAGGGCCCCAATCCAATTGCAATGCAATTGTCTATTTCTAAGTAATTAGATGCATAACTAAATTTAAATTGGCTGGATGATTGAGTGACTGAACTTTGTAGCAAAACAATTTAAATAGTGGAGGCTCTCTGAGGGGGCTCTCTGAGGGGGCTACTCTCACCCCTTACAAAAGGAGCTAAATTGTTTAGTCCACCCCTGCATTAGGATTCGTATCTAAAAGCAGGTAATCGAGCTGAGTGACTGCTAATGCGGGAGCGCCAATGTGCACTGTGATATATCTTTCCCCAAGAAAGGGAAATCAAGGTACCAGAAAATTTTAAAAATAAAGCAAACTAAGGGAAAACAACTGCCAACTAATTT
Source organism: Percopsis omiscomaycus (assembly GCA_027575585.1). NCBI lineage: Eukaryota > Metazoa > Chordata > Actinopteri > Percopsiformes > Percopsidae > Percopsis > Percopsis omiscomaycus. The sequence goes on from JAODLI010002498.1 coordinate 402, forward strand.
ATTTCAAAAGAAAGGTGAGCACAGCTAACAGTTTAAGAATGGTTTAAGCTAATATAAGAAGTTTATATTGAAGGCAGTCAGCCAGGTATCTAGCTTGGAGCATATTTGCATAATCACCATCATAAATGATTCAGCATCATAGCTACAATGTCATATGATATATTAAAATTACCTAGCAAAGCTTAACATCATGAAACACATGGCCGCAGAGAGTGGAGCAGTGGCAGGGCATCCTCTCCAGATGATATTGAGGACGTGAGACAAGGTGAGCTTATATAGTGGCAAGTACACAGAGACTGCTATGTATTGGGCCCAGATTTTTGTGCTACACCCGTGTGTGTGTGTGTGTGTGTGTTCTAACGGTGAACTGGTGCCAAAGAGTTATAAAGGTGCTATAACAAGCAAGGAGTGTATCGCTGAAGTACTGTAAATAGCCATTCAAGTTAATCAGACAAAAGCAGAGCGCTTATATAATTTTAATATTGTTTATAATATCAAGACTTTTATTTCATGTTTTATATTGAATTTAATTTATGATTTATGAAAAAAGCGTATAAACAATAACTGATATTCTTTGCTGACTGTGGTTATACTTTCTGCCATGTGAAACTCTTACAATTTCAGCTTTAAGTCTTCCACATTAAAACAAGTTAGTGAATTTAGGCACCTTGTGCTGCAGAGGATCCCCTGTGCGACTGCTAAACATATTAGTTCCAGTATCAGATGTCGAAAAGGGCAGGACCAAAATAGACTAGTTACATGTAACCTAAGTGAATGATTAACGATAGTGATGACAGGCTCAATGCGGAAGTGATCTTTACTGTAGCCAACAACAACAAATAGAAATGGTATGTCTTATTAGGTTTTCACTTTACGTGCAGAAAAATATATTTATAGCTGTTTTTGTTGTTTTGGTACATTGTTTTGGTCCTTAGCTCACATCACGTTTTCAATGGGGTTTAAGTCAGGGGACGGGGATGCAAACTGCAAAAACGTAATATTGTGATCAGTGAACCATTTTTGTGTGAACTTGGAGTTGTGCTTTGGATGATTTTCCTGCTGGAAGATCCAACCATGATCCAGTCTCAGCCTCCTGGGAGAGGCAGACAGATTTTGATCTAAACCTCCATGAGTTCATGATGCCATGTATTCTAACAGCATGTACACCCAAACAAGCCCGGCCAACCTGTAAGCATCCATGAGCAAGATGCCCAACCCTTACCTGATCCTTGCTCCTTACTAGTAATTTTACTCACGGTCGCTTCGGATAAAAAAATAATTAAAAAAAGACATTGTAGCGTCTAATAGTTTAAGAGACTTGGTGTGTGAAACCAACTCCTGCCATTGTCCAACTGTGATCCTTGGGGGGGAAAATGCCTCTTGAACCATCCTTCTTACTATGTGCGGGACACTTCGACAGTTTTAGCTAAAAAAAATTAAACTTCTTAATTATAGCCATAATAGTGGAGATAGGTGAAGCTATTTTTTAATAGCCGTTGCCTGATTTATGAAGGTCGAGAAGCTTTCGTTTAATTTCATTTGTGTATTTACATTCATCTTCCACGCCGATGGAAGGTATTTGGCCTTTGTATCACCTCATATTTACAATGAAAAAGAAAAGTTTCTAAAGATTCCCAAAAAATAGGTAAAACCTGAATGGGAATAAATTGTAACTTGTAGAATGTTTGAGAAAAATGTTTTTCCCACTGAAAGACCTTTTTTGCTAATCTAACAAAGGGTTCCTATAAATCTAAAGGAACTGTAACTACCAGTGCTAACATAAATTAAAGAGTAAAACAAGTGTTCATCATGTCATTTATTTTATTTACACAGTACAAATATATTTTACTCAAAACTAAAGCACAATACATTGCTTCACATATCTGAACATCATATTTAACTGAAAACATTCTGGGCCATTAAGAAATCACCTGAGAGAACAAGTTATAAATTCTTAATGAGTTTTAAAGACTCGAAACCCTCATTAACAAAATAAGCCATGTACAATGAGATAGATCTTAACATTTTGATATATTTTCCACTGCACAGCATGACAGAAATTAAATAAAGTATCTGTCAAGACATAGAATGTTGAACACTACACAACATGCATTTGCGCAGAAATGGATGATATCACCAATTACCACTCATCACTATTTGCATTGGCAAAACACGCATTGTACAACAAATGATTACTATAGCAATGGCCAGTGTAGATACATGTATGGTTATTTTCCTTTAAAACAAAAACATTAATAGCATCAATAGGCAACATTGTACAGCATACAAAAAGTCAATGCCCATAAACTGGATACAAAGTGTGCAAATTGAGATTTAACTTTACTGTCATTGCACAAAGTACGAGTACTAAAATGTCACTGTTTGTACCATCACATAAGACATGTTCATTAATGTGCACCATCATTTTAGCTGGCTGGGGTCATTTTGTCAACAGAATTATGTCAATGTATGTATTTTACTACATTTAACACAATGTAATGTATGTACAGGGTTTCTGCAGGTTTCAACAAGTTACTTTTAAGACCATTATCAATGACCATTGTAATTGCATTATGAATGCAATTTAAGACCTAGGCCTATTTCACGTCCATACTGGCTAAAAATATGGGACAGAACAATATTGGGTGTGTGTTAGCTGGTGGCTTTATTATATTTTTTACTTCCCATGTGACTCTAATGCCTTTATACCCAAAGTTCATAATTTGAGCGTTTTCTTGCACAAGGTGCAGCGGGCTTCAAATTTGTTATTTTCAACCAAGCACTACTCTAAATGCGCTGTTCTTGAGCCAGATCTCGTTGTTCCCATATTAGATAAAAGTAGCATTAAGGAAAACAATATTAACCTATTACTTTAGAAGTAGATCTATTTTTATGAGGAAACGCCACGTTAGCCCAAATGTGCAACACACTAGCTAGGTGAGCTCTGATAAATTCTGACCGGGCTGCAGTTTGCATTAGTGGTTTTTTACGGCATGATTAAAATACATTTTCCCAAAAAATACAGCGAGAACTAAATTAATGCAACTTTATACATTAACTTCATAATCCAATCCATTTCAAGGCCTGTCAAAATTGTATTCGAGACATTTTAAAGCCTAAAATTCAGATTATTGGATTTGGGACTTTTAAGGACCCGCGAAAACCTGATCTAGTTTAGTCAGGAAGTATTGGAAAAATGTTTCAAGCACATCTAACTTTTGGTGTTAAGCTGCACAAAAAAATGAATGCTCCAAATACACCTTTACCCATTGAAGATCCAAATGAGGATCAAAACGTTATAAAGTTGTATTTAGAGCATTACATAGTGTGATTCTCTATTATTTTCATCATACCTAAGACATTTGATGTGCATTCAAAACCTTTTTCAGATTTTCAAGATTTAAAAAAAAAAAAGGAGCAAAACAGGGTAGATTATTCATTTTTATTTATAGCATCAATGAGTTTAATCAAAATAATGTCTACATTAGTTTAATTCTAATTTAATCCTTTAGCATGCATCTTAGTTTAAAGTGGTGTTCACACTATACGCGGCAACCACTGCCCCCTCCCGGTCTAGCTCGCTGGTGTATTAAATCACCGGCCATAGGCTGTCCCTGTCCCCACAAGTGACGCTGCGACGCACCTGTGCACAATCCCCTTATCAACCCTCTCCAGGCGGCTTTAAAGCGGGAGGGTGGCACAGAGTAAATCAGGTGGGCCTGGTTCTCTCCTACTTAATAGATTCTGAAACGTATGTTAACTAAAATATAACTAAGAAGCAAGCCTTCTGGCCTACACTGTTGACTTAGCCTTAAGCTCACTCACAGGCGCACAGATCGCGGTAGGCGCAAGTTGGCCACTTCCCTTAAACGCTGCGCCTTGCCGTTGAGCGACATCATACCACCCGCCGACTCTCTGGATACACTGATTTTTATACCTGAACAGGAGATGGACAAAACATTCATTGCAATAGTGTCAAGAGTATGGTAGGATGTTGCAATTCGGTCCCAAGTGTCTGGTAAGCTTAGCTAAATAGCTAAAAATTAAGCAAAAGTGATTGCCCATAACTGCTTGATGTTGGTTTGCACAAAGCTAGCAAGATGCAATGGTTAGCAAGCCCCATTCACTTTTGCGTGTTCCACCGTGGCAAAACAGCGCAGCGCACAACAGTGTGGCACAAGTTGTCTCGAACAGCCTTCCGCTTGTCGGTGTAGCTTTCCCCGCGTATTGTGTGAACACCAGAGACGCTGGGAAACATTTTGACTTGGTTGTGCTGAAATATTTTGCTTTGAGTGACATTTGTGTTAAAATTACTAGGGGGATCCAGGGGTATGCTCCCCTAGGAGAACATTTTGGGGAAAAACTCAATAAGTAAATAGTGCATCCTAGTCGCTTTCCCGAAAAAAAAGCAGTACTAATCACAGCATAATGCTAAAATATATCATGGCTACACACAGTCCAGAACAAACAAAATATTTTAACACCTTGTTCACTATAAATTGACTCTCAAATGTCGTAATCATGTGTAGTCTATATCCCAGACTAACCTCAGAACTTTGACAGCAAACCATTCAGAGATGGTAGTTTCATCTCAGTTTTAAGATGTTTGTTGCCATTTAAATCGGTTTCAAATTAAATGTTTGATGCTAGGCGGGAGAAAATATAAAATATGTCTACCTAAGCAGACAGCAGAACACTGAAGTTGGACTTGCGTTTGTGTGTCATCCCCAGAAGAGAAATGATAACCCCCTAACCCCCTTTTAAAAATGTAATCAAAATATTGTTCAAAGAATAAAATAAGTGGATTTTAACCCTTTGATAAACAAACATGTTTTATAGATGACTTCTTACGACTTCCTTTTTCTTTTAATGCTACTCAAGATTTTTAAAAAATATAAACGACTTTGCACTGCAGTTGCAGCGCATCAAAAGTAGGGGGTGCTGCCTGGTGAACACCCCTTAAAGCTACCTAGGGGTACCTAGGTTTGAAATATTTAATATTGTAGCTTTAATTACCTAGGGTAAACCATATTTGTCGTTGCCAATTTATCGCTTTGAAACCAAACAGCTTACGGAGCATGGACTGGTTACTTTTGTGAAAACTTATTGTATGATGCAACTGTTTCCTATCCCCAAGTTACCTATGTTCTCACTATGATCTCACTTCTGGCAAAAAAAAGTGGTAATTTTTGGTAATTTGGTAATTTAGAAGAGTTTTGGTTATTTTGTCAACACAGAAAAATGCTGTAGTGAATGGAGGGATATATTATTCAAAAGGGGATGGTTAATAGGATAAATAGCCTGTTGACCTGTAAGACTAAGTGCATGCTAAGAAAAACAAAGAGCCGTTAAAGACATCTACTATATTGATGAAGACAGGGTTGTTACTAACCATCCAAATTGTGAACACGGGAACAATTTCGGCACGACACCAGTTGTACATGCTTATTTGCACAATGCAACATTGTGTAGATAAAAAGCTGGAAGACCTGGAAGAACCTAAACCTTTACTTAGAAGTACAAATATTTAAAGCTCCATTAAGCAGAATATTTTACAAATCCTACCAATTTCAACCTGGTATGAGAAAGCATCATTGAGGGTTGTCCTACTTCAACAACGCTGCGCCTGCTGTATTTGTTATTATAAAACCACAAATTATTATACTTTCTGGTCATAAATTGGGCCGCATTTTTAGGAACATTACATTTAGACATAAATGGGCTGTCAGATTTTAACCACCCCCAGAAGTTTAGTTTAGAAATTCGTTGTACAGTAGCCTATAAAACACAGATTGCTAACGCCAAATAACAGTCCATCATCTCTACCTCGTTGAGATTGTGACATCACCACCCCACTATTGTTCAACTCAATATTATCAATTTAGAATGTTCTACTAACAAGAAATAAATAAATATAAGTGTGTAGTTTGGTGAAATATTCCTTATGTGTGCAACGCAATAGTGAGCTAAAGGGAGAAATTCCAAGTCAATCAAGCTGTAGAAACTCCCTTCGCTCTCTGCCAGCCAGCAGAGCAGAGTACAGTTTAGCAGAGCAAGCTATAGCGTAATGGAAGTACATAATGTAGCAATCTATCCTAGATGCTACAGGGCATGCGAACGTTATACAGTATATGTCTTTAAATGTAATGGCTTTTCAACCCTTAACAGCTAGGTACACATTTACAGTCCAAAGGGTCAAGTAGGTGGATGACAATTTAAAATGAGAAGTAAACAACATGCATGTCCTGTAGGTGCCATTCTAACATTATTCAAATAAAAAATAAATTTAAAGCAATCCAGCCAGCAATGCTGGGTATTCCAACAAATATGTGGGTAGTGCAAGATATTTTGCAATGTTATACCTGAATCCTAGTTCAGAGGTACTGACACCAATACTGATATTCCACAAAATCCAAACATAATGCATACACCAAAATTCAAAGATAAGTGAAAATGTAGTTATAGGTAGGCTCACAGAGACTACAGACTTCCTCATAGAGGACAGCTAATAACTAAGCTCTTCCATCAAATATGACCGAAAAAACATTAAAAAAAAAATTAGTGGTAGGGAAACGGGTCACAAACAAGAAATGTCAGTTTTAAAACCGTTACACAAAGCCACCCCCACTACCTCAGCTAATCTAGTCAGGTCAAAGTTGAGAAATCGCTTAGTGGCCAATTACTCAGCAAAAATTTGATAGGAGCCACAATGGTCAATACATCCCAAAACCTACCAGCCATTGAATCAGTTTTATTTTACAGGCCAAAGAGAATTTCAGAAGAGAACAAAAAAATATATATATGGTTGGGTACATGCCAAAGTTTGTGTTTACATTGTAATTTTTAGTTTCTATTATAATCTATGGAGTCTCAACAGCAGAGATAGTCAGAACTCTATATTGACTTGTTTTATTATAATTTGGTAACAATCACCACAGTTGCAAAAGATGGGAAAATTAAAGTATAGGGAAAAAAATTCTGGAATTCCCCTTTAACAGTGTGTAGTGGGTGGCCGGAGCTGCTGCTTCCACTCTTAACTGGAATGACATCAATAATCTCCTGAGATTTACCATTCACCTGATATAAAAACACCACCATGTCACAGAAACCAGGGATGGATTACTTCATAGCTACAACTAACATTTTATAACAACAAGCTGTAATAAAATTAACTCATTAGTTCACAGGGGGTGTCAGATCACATTTACAGGTTATATTTTGCAAATAGCATTCACAACCACTGAGCACACCAGTCTACCAGACGAAGTACAACTTTCTTTCATTGTTCATAGAAAAATATCCAATGTCACAATAGGGTACAAAAATAAAGAACTCCACTAACATCTAAGATAGACAGGTAGCGCACTCAGGTCCATGCCACTTTGCGTGAGATAGCCTGTTTGAAGCACTCCGGGTCAACATTGCCTCCGGGCCGCAATGCTCTCTCCAGGCTCACAAGGACATTCTGGTGACACTCCTTGATATTGACTGGGTACTTGGCCCTCAGAAGCTCATAAGCAGTAATCAGCCTCATATTCTGCTTCACCATGAGGTACTGGATGATGCATGTCGGGGCTAGAGAGAAGCCGTCTCGGCAGTGAACCAGGACACGCTTTCTTTTCTCAGTTGACGCATCGATACACTCATTGATATCCTCGAAGCAGCGCTGCTTCAAGGCAGGACCCTCGCCCAATGCGCTTGGGACATCTCCAATGTCCACTTTGAGGCGGGACCAGCTGTGACGTGTGCCCCGTGAGCAGGTGCACGGAATCAAGTTGAGGCAGGGACTGGGTTCCCCTGGCAGGCTGCTCATATCAATGATGCTGTCAATATTATTACGGCAGAGCGTGCGGCCACTGTATGCTGCATTCAGGTTGCCGACGTAGATGTAGTCCGTCACTTTGGAGATAACAGGTTCGGAGTATTTGAAGTGCTCAGATCCACTTTGCTTGGGCTCCGGAGTGTCCGGGCCCCTGCCCCCTACCCCAGCCGGGCCTGTCGCGGCTCTCCTGCTGTAGTTGCGCAGCTTCTTGGAGCCCGAGCGGGAAGGAGGGTTTGAGTCAGACTCTGAGCTGCTGTTCCAGGGTGGGGAGAAGAGAGAAAAGCGGCTGGAGGATTTACTCTTGTTGTGGATATCCACAGGGCTCGACAGGCCAGAACTAGATGCAGTGGTAGAAGCCGAGGCACAGAACAGTGAAGCTCTCTCCAGAGACCCTGTACTGCTGGCTGCTCCTGCACTATGGGCCTGCTCCATCTGTACCAGAAGACACATGGCATTTGACCATTTGGTGGTTTTTAAATTAATATTGTGGTAGTAGATCATAAAATGCTAATTCTCCTGTATTTTCAGAAGTTGTGGAGATAGAGAATGAAACCCCTCAAGGAAGGTTAGTCCAGTGCGATATAATGATTGAAATTTTAAATATGCAAGTCCTAACTATAATTTATCGTTATTTGCTGATGACAGGGCACTATAAAAAAAAAAGGGTTGAAATTGTGTGTTTATGCGGTACCGAATACAAAGAATATTCTTACAGTTTGAGGAATAGGAAAATAAATATAGTTTTATGATTTCTATTTTATTTTTTTAATCTGCATGTGTGTTATTTGGATACAAAAGTGCATTGTACATTGTCATGTACATGGTCTTTGTATGGGTTGGACATTTAAATAGCATTTTTTATAGATTATATTTCAGATTTAGAAGATGATTAGTAAGAGTGAAATTTACAATGAGTAATACATCTGCATTAATAACCCTAAATGTACAAAGCAGACAATGCTGCAAAAAAACATTAAGCTGTAACTTCGCTACACGACACTTATCTATATAAAATAGTATGAGTCAATATTATTGATCCAATATTATTTTATTATCAATATTATTGATTGTTATTGATCCTGCAAATTACCCTTCAAAATGTTTTATTCATCCTTATGAAGCGACCCCTGACCTCTGATTAAAACACAAAACCTTGGGAGAGGATACTTGTGCTTTGGATAGGTCAACTGGGTTCGTGACTGCACTAAACATGCAACCATGCAAAAACAATAGGTAACATTTTGGGACTACTAAAATGAGCAACTACACCCTTGTATCTATAGGCTGTAACCAGATCAGAAAATATTACTGGAAATTGGAATTTTGTAGTTATTGATCCTGCAAATTAACCTTCAATTAGAATAGGTAACATTTCGGAACTACCGAAGGATGATGACTATAGAGATAGCAAAATACAAAAAGTAAAATTGGCAACTACACACTTCTATAGGTTGTAACCAAGCGGCAACATTCGATTCTTAGAAATGAAGCCAATAAGGAAGTGCCAAAACTTGCAGTTCCTCAAATGGCCACTTGAGGCTGGCTCCAAAAGCGAGTCAATCCTCATAGACCCCCATGTTAAAATGTCCAACTTTGCAGCAGAAATAAACATGTTTAGAGCCTGGTACAAAAAAACAGTTTTGGTCTCTATAGCTTGTTTCCCCCCATTCATGACAACTGTATGGGGGTGAATTTTTATACAACACATCAGTTGAAATTATATTAAGCCATTAATTTATCCATTCATTATACATAGCTGGGAGTTAGGCGGGAGTCTGACACTGCCAAGATGGCGACGGCCCGGCCGAGCCTGCACACTTGGCTTCAAACCTGTTCTTCAGAAAATCTATGGGTGACATCACGGAGGGTTTGTCCACTTATTTATACAGTCTGTGGTTGTAACCAGATCAGACAATATTACTGTGGAAGTGTAACGTTATTGATCTGGCAAATAACCTTTCAAAATATACAATTCATCCTTATGGAATGACCCCTGACCTCTATGTAAAATATGAAAGCTTTGGAAGTGAGACTTGTGCTTTGGTATGTCAAGTGAGTCCTAGGTATGTGTAGTGTTGTGTGTGCTCTAAGATGTGTGTTGTAAATGTGTGATTTTGGTGAGTTTGCCGTGTTTTTTGAAATCCAAGAGTTTTAGTTGCTAGCTTACTAGCCTAGCTAGTAAGTATAGCTGCAAGTTAAAGGACCAGTGTGTAATATTTAAGAGGCTCTAGTGACAGAAATGCAATATAAGATCCACAACTATGTT
>JAODLI010002499.1:0-10487 GCA_027575585.1 Percopsis omiscomaycus
AGAAAAGTTGTGATCAAGGATCAAGCCTAGGCAATCAGTTCATCCTTTCAGGTTGAATTAGGTTAGTTGAAATATTGGAATCCAACTCACCATGTTGTTTTCCATGCGTAATGATGCACATTGACTGTTTTGTGTTGGAAGACGTAATGATGCGCGTGCATTTATTTAGTTTTGTGATTGAAAAGGTTAAGGACAGCGGTCATTAGTCATTATTCACGAAATAGGCCAACACAACGCACACAAAAGTGGCGTACGTGTGATTTTGCACAAAACCCACCTTGTGCCCAACTAAATTGTCCCTATGTCTGTGTTAACGCTACCGCCCGGAAACTAGCGCCCAGTATCTTAATGGACTGCGAGAGTATCTTAGCATGCAACGTGTCAATATTAACACAGGCCTGGTTTGTGCAATACTGTACATTACTGCTGTGTAATCATCTCTGATTGGGTAGATACAAATCCATGTATTTACGGCTTTATTGTAGCTTTTAGGGCCATGTGTAACCTCTACACATTTACTTGTTTGGCTTTCTTTGCAGTTCACAGCTTATACAATGATATGAATAGTGACAGCAGTGTTAGCATCACATGTTTATCTATAATCTGCCCTTTGAAGGACCAATGCTGTTTCTTGCAGTTCTACACTAAATGGGTTTGTGATACTGTCTGTGTGGTCTGTGGGCTGAAATCAATTACAGTATTGCACAGCCATCTCCTCTGCCTCTGATGTGATGCCGTTATACCGTGTCCCAACTGCTGCGTTGCAACAAACACGCATCGTCAAGCAGTAACTACTGTCATAATGCGATCCATCAAACAGCACAGAAATACCCAAACCTCAATCTAGCAGTGAAGGATTCATTGTGTATGAGAGAAACTAGCGCGCTTGTCAGTGTGTAGAGACTTTAATGTGACACGGGGCAGTTAGGGCGCAAAACTATTCAAAATATTCAAATGACCTAATTGTAATTGTCTAATTGTAAAATATGTATTTTACTGCTTGACGCGACTAGGGATAGGCTGAAGTAATCAAGTAATCGAGTACTCAAGTACTGAAGTACCCAGTATGTAACCAAGTATTGCAACAAGTAAAATAGTTTTTCACACAGCAGAGAACTTTCTCTCTTGAATATTGCTGGCACCTAATAATATTACTGACATTAAAACATGACCTATAGCCCATTAAATGATTAGTAATGTTACACAATGCACAGCATTAGCAGGAGAACGCATTTAAATTGCTTTAAGCAGCTGTGTATAAGGAAGAGAAGAGGAAGCCCAGCCCTGTTATTAAATAAAGCTAACGTCAGACTTGCGTCAGAATGTTCGGTTTGGTTTTCGGGTACTCCAGTACCCGTTCCTGCTGTGCTTGTGTATTTGACACGTCCGTCCCCGGATGTGACACGACTGGGGCAGTTAGGACACGGTGTTACCCTCGTTCTCCTCTTTTCCTCTTTTCCTATTTCTACAGATTAACATCTCCCCCTCTTCCCCCCTCCCTCTCTCCTCTCCTCCTACCTGTCCGCTGTGTTCTTGCCCAGAACCACACTGTCATACTAACCACTCCCTGGGGACTCTAACTCTGCTTGTCTCCGTGATGTAAGTGCCTCCTCCACTTCCTTCAACCCCAGCCCCGATATATTGGGGGGGAATTACAGGCCTCACAGACCCTCCTACCGCCACATCACACCCCCCCGCTGTTACCGCATGCCTCACAGGACTGCAGAGTGACAGTGTGTGAGGGCGTGGCGTGGGCGTGGCGAGGGCGTGGCGTGGGCGTCGCCGCAGCGCAGCGGTCATACATCTGTGTCCGTGTTGACGTTGGCATGCTCACGTTTCATTTAAGAATCAGGTGACCCAAAAGAGTTATCGATTATGCCTTCATTATTCAAAAGGTCGCATTGTGGTACAGTATATATGATTATTACATACTGACCTTATTTCTATACAACGCAACAGCTTGTATGAGGATTTCCAGTCAAAACTCCGGGGGAAAAGATGTTTGTTGTATTATATATAGTGTATTATAGCCCACTTAATTTGCTGTAGCGTGTATTAAATAATAATAATATAGTAATATAAATAATATAAAAATGAATATATATCTAAGGTCCATAGTCAAGCGTTTTACTCCTGGATTCAAAAATACATTATTTTATCACAAATTAACAATGAAACCTTGCTTAATGTGCAGATGTGATGACTCTTTTGGGCACTATTTTCACCTTTTGGAGGCACGCGTTCCCCAAAAGAGGTTTTTATCTGCCCCTTCTGGGTCTTGTACGGCCACACGTACGTAGGTTTCTAACAAGACCTCATTGTGTTTCCACCAGGTTGTGGCTGCTCTCTGTCTTTGGATGGACTGTGGCCTTTTATTCTTGTCATTTTTCATTTTTCACGTGTTTGTCGCTGTGGTACTTTTATTCCCTCTTTTTACAGTTCCTTTGTCATCCCTCTCACACTAACAAGCCCTCCACTGACTCAGTGATGAAGACGACCGCTAACCCTCGTCATTCTCTGTGCTGTCTCACCTCTTTGTGTGTGCGTGTGCGTGACTGCTGACTGGTTCAAAACTAATCTGATGTTATCATGGTTCATCTTGCATGCTGTAGCTCGCAGCATCAACTGGCGAGTCAGGCTTGTTGTGTTGAGGGAAACGTCTGTCTGGTCACATCACTGTGTTCAGTAAGGCTGCTGGTGTTTGACTTCCTGTATGTCACACTGGTGTGTATGATTGGCAGAGCTGTGCGATTTGATGTAGGAACTGTGTTTTTATTATTATTATATCACATAGAAACACTGGTTATACGTTTGGTATGTGGGTTATGTATATAACTTTGCTAGACCCATTTATTCTGCATTTCTCCATCAGTTTCTGTATTGAAACAGTGGGGTGTAAAACGTATGATGTGTTGGTGGAGCCATCTGTCTTTTCGCACACAGGCTGAATGATGTATCACGTATCACCCCCACCGTATACATACACCATTCATCTCTGTAGATTCACTTTCCCTCACTTTAGCCCTTCAAGGCCACCGCAGCCCCGGCACTGGATATTTTTAGCAGAACTAGATTGTCGCTTGCCGGCTCTGATTTCTCCTCCTTCTCGGGGCCTGTGGAACATGAACTAATTATGAATGGGGCCTGGTGGCGTGATGTCCTGATGGGGCATTCACACTAGCGGGGACTCTAGTGACTAGTGACTTTACCTAAAAATGACTTGTTGTATAACTTAACTTGCTGGCTTAACTCTGTTATGTTCAGCTGAATTACGGATATCTTTTTTACTTATAGTTGTAATATTGATTTGAATAAATATGACTTATATTTCCGCATTAATAATGTACAGTAAGTTAAATGACAAATTATTTTTTTACAGCATTTAGCATAGCTTTTTTTTTTACTCACTCTTTTCTCTGGCTGTGCTTTAAGTTATTGTTATGCTTTTAAAACATATCATTGTTAATATTCTCTGGTTCATGGTTAATTCTTCATGTGTGTGTGTGTGTGTGTGTGTGTAGCATGTTACATCCATTTCATGTCAACTCCATGTGCAGTTCATAGTCGATGAACTAAATGCCTCATTGCCTCCCTTCGCTGATGTGCTTTCTCATTGGACAGGACCTGCCGCGCTCCCCCGTGGCCCCGCCCCTCGACTCCTGCTTCTTGAGGCCGGCGCGCCCTGCCAACCGTCGCCCCCCCTCGCGCTGGGCCGCCCGCTCCCCCTCCCCCTCCCCCAAGTGGAGCGTCGGCTCCCGCAGGCGGTTCACCTTCGCCCCGCCGGGAGGCGACAAGGCTATACCCGAGGTGGAGGAACCTTCCCCCTGAGACCTCCACGTCCTTCCCCCCTCCTCTCTCCTCCCCGACTCACATCTCTTTATGGGAGCCTAAAGAGACACCGGTACCTCAGCAACCACTGTCTAGAGACTCTACAGGGGGAGGAGCCTGAAGGGTTGAGATCCCACACCACAGTAGCACCAGCTGACCAATGAGAACAGAGAACCGGATCTTCCTCATCGAAGAACCTGGACTGTACTGTAATACCACCGACAAAAAAAAAACCTACGTTTTCATAAGAGGTGCCTGTAAACACTTGAGTTGTTCATAGCCCCACACGTGCGTTTATATATATGTATACAGTACATATATTTGAAATTATGGTTCTTAAAACCTCTTTCTTCAGGTGTCAACAAGAAACTAGATCGGCTGTTGTATTTGTCCAAATTACAAAGTTTACATTTAGTTGGTTTTTTTGTCTGCTTAGCTTTATAATTACATTTTTGTTACATAAAGATTTTGTTTGTTGTATTACATACTGCGTAAATTCATGTAGTAATTGTTCACTGTTGAGGGAGAACATACCGTTGTTTTAATGCTTGAATTCAGACCATTCACTTTTGTTTTATCAAGATGAACAACAAAAACAACTCTTCTGCTTCACCAGGTACTGAAGCAGAGACCCATGATGTCATTTATAAGGCTAATGAATTAATTTATTTTTATGTTAAGAAGAAGAATGTTTGTCTCTGTAATGACTTTGATGTTGGGGAAGCGACAAATTAATGAACTTATGCATATTTGGAAGGCAGTCGTACAAATATCGATCAAATATGTGCATGCCTTTTGAACCTAGCACTTTAGTGCATGTACATACAAGCTATAGTTATTTGTGATCACTCAGTTCTCCTGTGAGAACAAAAAAACAACGCTGTCTTGTTTTGTTGTCACATGATTTGCATCAACTGAACACTTTTTAAGTATATTATTGTACCTACCGAGCTGTTGATACCATTGGAGTTACCTTTTCTTTTGAGCGGAAAAAGGGATTGTGAAAAAATATATGAATGTTTTAAAATAAGTCTATGTCAAAAGTCTAATGCTCTAGTCTATGTTTAATTGGTAATAAATATGAATGTCTATTTCCAACACTTTCTCCTGTCCTTGTGTTTTATGCTGGGTGTGTAGTTCAATTGCTTATGCAAGAGATATCACACAGTTTCAACAATAATAACAGTTGGATTTATCTTATGGCATTACTGCAGTGGTTTTAAAGGGCCCATATCATAAAATTCTACATTTTCCAGATGTATTGTCCCGAAAGAGGGAACAAAAAGGGACCTTATTATGTTTTAAGCTTCAACCCCCCAAAAGAAGTGATTCATATACAGTAGTTTCATTTTCGCATGACAAATAACATATGTATGGATATTTCATAAAACTAGATGAAAAAGAATTACAAATTTAAAGTTCTAAAATCACAACAAAAGTAAATTTTGCGACCCTCGGAAACATCTCAAAGCCTACAATTTGCAAACCACTGCGTTGCTTGCATTGAAATTTGAAATTATGTGTGTGTGTGTGTGTGTGTGTGTCTGCATGATTGCGTGTGCAAGCACCTATGTGTTTATGTGTCCATGTGTATTGTGTGTTTGTGTATTTATGGATTATAGCCAGCGAAGGATTGAAGCCTCCAGAAGTCAGATCCACGTGCATCATACATGCTGTCGTAATGTCCTTGGACTGATTCAGTTTACCAGAAGAAATCCATAAATACTGTTGAGGCTGGTCACTGACCTTGTTTGTGATCTCAATAGCTTACGTCATGTTATGGAAAAAAATTTGTAATATACCACACTGGAACAGAGAGAAATATATGGTCTTTGTAAATTAATTGAATTGCAATTAAATGAAGACATAGTTCACACAAAGAGTTCCAAGTCTGTCTGAATGTGAAGTGTCCTACCAGGGAAGGTAGGAACAAAGCTTTTATACACATGATAGGTCAAAGGTTAGGGGGTAGGGTATAACCCTAGCAGATCCTGTGACATCTTCATAAAAACCCCTTCTATCTTTAGGAGATAGGAGAGTTGAAGAGGTTGTCTAAATAATAAAGGATGGGGTGAGGTGAATGAAAGAATGCCTAAACCCAAGATGCAATTAACATACTGTGCCCCTTTCACACACATACCAAATGGCTGTGTGTCTTTAACAAAAGCAACTGTCTAAACAGATAGAATTGTAAAACATAGGATTGTATATAGCTAAAATAAAATATTCCATAACAGTCATTGGCTCTGTTTGCATGTTCATTTATCATCATTGAATGTACACAGACAGCATAGTCTGGCCCTTGGTTATTTCATTTTTTTTAAAACATATTCAGTCACTTGCATTACTCAAACCTCTATTTATTATGTCTGAAAAAACTGTCCATATTGATCAAGGATTTGTGTGCTCCGTCAGATTTAACCAATCAATTTCAAGAAGGCATTCTGTACCTTACAGTACCTACCAATCGCAAGATCTTCAGAAATTCTACAACGCTGTGCGCATGTATGATTGTGATTGGTAGGGAAGAGCATTATTGCATCTAGCTGGTTAAATCTGATGAGTGCTCATTTGTGAACTCATTCTTGCTCAACCCTGCCTTCTGCACCTATAAAGGTCACCAAGGCAGACAGGATGGGCTTAAACAGAAACAAGTAAGGTGTAGAGAAGGACAGATAGAGACAGGGAGCAGTACAGTCCAGTTATAAAAGTGAATACATAATGTGGGCCCCGCAGCATGCTAGCAGCTGCTGATGGTCCTGCAGCGGTCATAAGAGGAGAGATATAATGCTGGCTTTCACCTCCTCCACCCAGTGAGCCAGGAGAGACCGCAGCTGCTGAATAATTCATAGTGGTTCAGAGTCCCCATACTCCACCCCTAACAAGCCCTCAGATGACTAGTGCTGTAGTGTGTTGGCAATATGTACTGACTGACTCGGGTTCAAAATTAACTGGGAGTCATTGTGGTTCATAGAGACTGTAAATCTTTGATCTCAGTCTCAATTGTCCTTATTAATTAGACATTTTCAATTTTAATAAAAACTGATTTCAGTGCAAAACCTCTTATGTTCTATGCTGTAATTCAATCGTGCTGTTACAGTTTTTCTCAATCGCTTTGCTCAGTTCTACCTGCGGTAGTTCTGTAAAAAAACACTTAGCAGACATCACAAACATTCCATGTCATAGATATTTATTGAATATACATGTATGTCTGACAGATTTTTATAATTGAATGGATAATTTAGCATGTGATGGCTCACATGATGAAAGAATGTTTAGAAGTTGTGAAGAGTATGAAAATTTCACTAAGAATTAACTCATCAGTTTTGGTCAGCAAGCCATGTGCATGTAGTTATTGTGCAAATTGTAGGAAATTGGACTTACTTTTTTGGCACATGTGCCAAAACACATTAAATTTGCTTAAATGAATAAGAAATTTAAATCTGGTGTGAAAAAGAAACTTTGTTCAGAAAATTGTTCAAAGATTTGAACTTGAAAGAATTCTCATTCGAGAACTGAGCCAAAGTGATTGAGAAAATGTGCAATACATCCCTGATAGTCCAAATTACCCTTCTGAACCATTATGGTGTAAATAATGGACTGGACCACTTACAAAATATTGGAACTATAAAATAGATTTTAAAATATTTGTATGTATGTAACATGTAGTATACTGTATACCACAAAAATGTATAAATGCATAAATATATACATGTTAAATCCCATGACCCTCTTTGTACAGATTGCAAAACAATTTACAGTTCATGACCCCTGAGTCCAGCCCACTCACAACACTGCGAGTCCATTTGAAATAAGATTGCATTTCTATTTATTTCCAACCTTCTCCATGTGTTTCATTGTTGAAGTTGTAAGACAAATGACAAATCCAAGCCACATCTAATATGTTCCAATTAAATGATAAGGCCAGACATTAATTATATTAGCAAGGCCACTGGATGTACAGAACAATGACAAATAACATTATCTGAAATGGATGTGATGTTGATAACATCTGATTATATAAACAACTGAGTAATCCCTCTCACAGCCTTAATGATGTTCTTTGAGCTTCATCCAGGCCAACAAAATGAATTCCAAATGCAGTCACTGAAAGAGTAACATAATGGATATTCTAAATATATTTTGAATATTCAGTGCTGTGACAAGAATGACATTGAGGATTTAGATTTCCGTATCCGTAGTTATACCAAAAGGTGTCACGCTTTGAATCTGAATTACAGTATGCTTACTGACATCTTGAGTCTGATGTGAACTCAGTAAGAGAATGGTTTTGTACTCCCCAGCTTTCATGAATAACGTGACAAAGTTGTCTGAACAGATTTGTTGAAACGTTTAGAGCAGTGGCCTTTGTATTCCCAGATCTCTGTTTGTCTGACTATGTCTGTCTCATGTGAACAGATGAGACTAAGTTTTTCATTTCTGCTCTCTGTTTTGTACACTGATGTCTAAAGGACCCAGCTGATGTCTGGGCCTAATGCATTGTGTTCAAATCCAGTGGGCATATAACTGAAACCTATTTGATGGCAGATGTGGTTCTTTTGCAAAAGCATTACACTTTCTGAGAGGATGTGGATGTGATATTTTAGCTTCAACAACAGACTGAAGACAGCTGTCAATCAAAAAGAAAATCCAATCTTATCAGTGCAATCAAATCAATTCAAAATTAAATTCATGGAAGGCTTAAAAAGTTCTGTTATGGATGATACAAACATTCTATTTTCACATTCTGGTGACTGAGTTGTTTTCATGTACAGCACTGTAGATTTTAAATGGATGGAAATTAAATGAAACTCCTCTGGCTTCAGAGAAGCTATGAGCTCAGCATGAACAGAGCGGTACTGAGGTACATGTGCATTGCCTTCCTCAAATCTTTTGTCTTTTGTGCTATAAGAGGATCAACCGTTTAGCGATTTCCACACCGCCAGTCTGTCAAAATTGGAGCTTAAATTGAGCACAACTGCAGCTGTGTGCAAAGGCCCCTCATACAGACAGCAGGCAAAACAACGGCCCTGGCTGAGTGATTAGCTGAGTAGTTGTCATGCCAACCATACAAAAAGCCCTACACTTCATTTGGCCCCAAGGAGAATTCCCGTTGAGGAAAAGCTTTGCCCTGTGGTCCTCTGTTACTCCCGAGGATCTGTTATGTCATTATTCATGAGAGAAAAAAAGCCTTTACTACTCCCGGCTCCTGTTGAGGCCTACAGACCATCGCTGTGGCAGGTTTTAGTGGGTTCAAGCTGGGAAAACAGTGTGGCAGGGCCTGTGTGTCGTTGTTTGGGATTTCCACTTGACAAGAAAGAAACGATTGTAGGATTAAACAGACAGGCCTATTGTGCCCGGAGCGGCTGTTTGAACCTTCAGTTGAACTGTTGTCCATACAGAGGCCATACAAATTATTCTTACATGCTGGATTCAAACCATGATGGATTCATCCAAGCAAGCAATTATGGCAAATGTGGAACCAGCCCAGCATGAGCATAGTAAATAGAGCATAGAGAATAGTAGCATTATAAAATAAAAATGTTAAAGTAATGGAGCATTAATAATAATAATAATACATTTAATTTATAATGCACTTTTCATCAGAGATCTCAAAGTGCTACAGATTAGAAATAAAAACAATAAAAAAACAAAAAGATAAGTAGTTTAAAATACAAGAGTAAAAATAAAAATAAAACATCTAAAAGGGGCCAATAGCTTTGCAAAAGAGAAATGTCTTAAGGCCTTTTTTTAAAACAGTCAGTGGATTGAGGTTACATTACATTGAGCATTACAATCAATGTATTTTAACACAGGAAATGTGCCATGTGAAAAACAAGCTATAATGTTGAAATAAAACATATACACAACCTACATTGAGAAGATGATGCATGTGGTGTGAACATCTATTTATTTGTCGAGTATCGAATCTAGTGAACCGTGGACAGTGTAATTGACGTGTAATAACGGTGTAATTGAATTGCGGTGATTGAACTTCATATTGAAGACCATTTTCTGCCATCACAGTTCTGACTTTGAAAGTGTTACCGGCCGAGCATTAGCATTATGTAACTGTTATACGTTTACAGCTGTCCTAAAAATAAGATTCAGAAATCCCTCGTAATTTTGTCATTTATGGCTTACCTTGCCTTTTAAAGTCTCGTTTTTGTGTGAAAGTAAATGTGCACACAGCAGATACGCCGATAAGCCACGCCCAACTTCAACCGGGCGCTGTGGGTGGTTCTGCTGCGTCTTTCCAATGCATTTGAGAAACCGTTGACGACACCACTGAAAAAGCTTTTGAATGTTCTCTCCAAACCTCCGTCTTTCACCTCCCCGTGAACCCGCAGCCTAGATTAGACCGACGTCGCTCTCTGCCACCAGGTGTACTGATGGAGTCCCAGTAGTGTGTGTGTCTGGTCACTACTACAGATAGAGCACCGCGGTCACACCGACTGCACGGTGCGGTCGCCGGTGGGGAGGAGGGCTAAGACAGAGACGGCGTTGTCACGGCAACCCGCGGGTAATAACGTAACACTGGGGATGCTTGTGCGCGCCCTCCCTGCACGTGACACGCTGTGGAACAGACAGAGAGAGAGAGAGAGAGAGAGAGAGAGAGAGAGAGAGAGAGAGAGAGAGAGAGAGAGAGAGAGAGAGAG
>JAODLI010002500.1:0-10487 GCA_027575585.1 Percopsis omiscomaycus
ATCGGCTTATAAATCGGCTCTTTTCGAGTTAATATCGGCATCGGCCCCCAAAAATCCATATCGGTCGGGCTCTATTACCAACCTAACAGGTCACAACTACACGGTACTTAGTTGAGTTGATATTTAATAGTGGAGGTTTTTTCTTATTTTTTCAGCTGTAGTTTCTCTGTATTTACATACTAATCACCTTAGTAATTACCCAATAATAGATTATGATTACTATATATTTACCTGGGAAATACTTGATTGAAAGCACTTCTCTCTAGAAAGTAGCATAATTAACTTTTCTATAAGAACGTTTAGTCTCGATAGCTATTTTCACTTCTAATCACAATTCTAATTAGTGTGATTATGAGAGTTATTTCTTCATTAAGATGTCACAATAAACAAAAACAAAAAAGAGCATATTGCAATCAATCGCACAAAATCACATGACCCTAATAGGCCAATAAGGTCTAGCGAAAGAATCAGCGATTTGCAAAACAACAGAGTATTTCCATCATGTGAACAAGTTGCCCTATGCAGTGTTACCAGGCTCCGTGCACATAGTTTAATCTGTACCACAGTGGATAGAGGACCTTCCAGTTACCGTCTGGAGTGGCAGAGGTGCATGCTGGGTCTATAAAACCACTTCCACAACACATAAACAATACATTCAACATTGGTCTGCCCCAGTGGGGCAGACCAATGTCGGAGCAATAGCATTGCCCCAGTGGGGCCAATGCTAATAACCTACAGCCTTACTTTGCTACTACCTGTCACCAACCATCTTCGCGATGGATAGCCTTCATTATTTGGTGGCCAAGCATGAATATTATAAGTGTCCGATGCATGCCGAGGATGTTTTTGTTGGGAGGGGGGTTCATTTCACACTACATTAAGTCATATACAACATAGGTCTTTTGGCAAACAGTTTGTGAAATACCACCCTCTGTAAACTATCAAAAAACAAAGATAAAAAACATATTATAAAAGATACCCTTCAGAGACATGCTCAAGTTTTTACCATCTGCAAATGCAAATATGTGTAGGTGTGTGTCAGCTTCACATTGTCTCAAAGGTAGAAACTGCATTTGATACATCATTCAGTTCAGTCCCTGATGGGGCACTAAGTTTGCTCATAAAAATAAAAGCGTGTCAGAGAAACAGCGTTCCCACCTATAATCCACCGCTCAGCTTTCCTCGTTCGCTCCTGTGAAGGTTGCTCCGACATCAGGAACGGTAGGTAACGTTCCCCAGAAAACCTATTTACCTATTGAACTGTTCACCTTCCCCAGAGGCCACAGAGAGCTCATATCAAGGGCTTCACTTTTAAAACGTTTTATAAGCAGTGTTTTTTTCTTTTGCGAGCTATACTGTAACTGTTTGCACATTTTGCTAAATATATTTGAAGCAAAACAGGTGTTTCAATTTCCCCTGATCCAATAAAAGCTGTGTTTCAGCTTTAAATGCTGGTTTCATGATTGTAGGGGCTAATGGGGAAAAAGATGGTACTGACAGACTCACTCACCTGAATATCAATATGCATAGTTTTGAAAGAATGCAAAGCTCCCACACAGACACACACACACACACACACACACCAAAGGCCTCGGGTCCGATAAGCTGTGACTCGTGTCTTTGCTGAGGTTTGATGGAGTTCTCCATGACAACGCTGCCAACTCAGCACTGCCTCCGGGCTCCATCGCACACAGTCCTGTATCACCTTCAGAGACACACACACACACCACCAAAAAGCATCTTATGCACGCACCTACAGTACATGTGACACCACCTTTACTTGACCCCTGTCTATTCATATGTAAGGCGGAGTCTCCCTGTGGATTAGACAGCAGTGAGATCAGGCCATTACCCCACAACATCTTGTATTATAGATTGACCCATATAAGATGTGGGAGGGGGGCAATAGAAAACTAAAGAATAAAAACAACAAAGAAATCAAGATAACAAAGGAATGTTAACAATCAAGAAGAAAAGGAAAGGGAAAGAGAAAGGGGGAAGGAGGAAGTATTGAAGAAAGGAAAGAAGGAAGACTGCCGTGCCGTAGTATCTCTAGTAGCGGTAAAGGGGTAAACCAGTTGGATTCTGTACTACCGTTTCCAGTACTTTGCAAAGTACTGCTCTCCAGGGCAGAATCAATCTAATTTTGCTTCACCATATACCATCAAAGTCAAAAAGCCTGTTATTGCTTAACATCAGATCAAATAGCATTCAGGGCCAGTCACAGGCCAAAAGGAGCTCTTGCTTGCCTTGTTCCTTGTCTGTGAAATGCACACACACACATAAAAATGAAAAATCGAATTGAATTCCTGTGTGCTGGAGAAAGAATATGTGTGAGTGAGTGAGTGAGTGAGTGAGTGAGTGAATTAATAATGTTTTTTATTGTGTTCCCCAGGAAGGCGACAGAGTAGAGGAGCCAGAATAGGAAAATCTGTGTTTGTATGTGTGTGTGTACACACAGGTCAAATACATATTTAACCCCATAACAAGTAACATGTAAAGTGGCAATGTCACAGACCCATAAATTGAATAAAACCTCACACACACATGCATGCCCATGAGAGTCAGCTAAAGAAACTGGTCTTCGCAAGAGCACCTCAACCCATTTCTCTTTCAACATATGTTGTAGTGTATTCTTAAAATCTTATAGTGAGCCAAGAAATACTGATGAAGCCCTGCGCACCAGAACGAAATCTACTCTAAGGGCCGTTTCATAGTCTATGCAAACTTCGTGAATGCGAACATGAATGCATCGGGTGTGTTGCACACATTTTTGTAACGCAACGCAAGCGCCATTTCATGCGTTTCCGTTCTATACAGAAGAAGTGCGATAGCGATGGAAAACGAGGAACATCAGTGTGACTTTGTTCATACGTTCTAGCCTTTCATGTTTTGGTTGCTTGAAAATCCACCGCTTTTAATATTTGAGTATTATGAGAAGCTTTTGTCAAAATTGAACAACAAAATAATCAGTAAGTGATGGATGAACATGTCTTCATGGTTACTATAAGCATGTTCTTTGAGGTATTGACCTATGTATGTTCATTGAAGCAATGTTGACCTTATGACATGGCACCAACACCTCATAACTTTTAGTACATTTATTCATGAATAATTTTTTTTAGCAGTAATGACATTATGCATTTCTCTTCAGTAGCCATTTGCGTTTCTACCTGACAAGTCACCCGAGACTCTGCTACCCCCTGTTGGATGAGCGGTGTATCGCACCGGACAAGGCACAGCGCAGAAACTGACGCACATTCTCTATGCACTAAAAATTTGCGTGCAAGCCTTGTGTTTACAACTGTATCCGCTTAGCTTGCGTAGACTATGAACCAGTCCTAATAAGCAAACCTACTACATGTGTGCTACTGTGGTTAGACAATCTGACCTATTTGTTTTTGAATTTTCGACAAATATACAACTCTTAAAGTAAAACAAGTTAAAGTAACAGCTTGTTGGTAAACATTTTCATTCAAGGACTAGGTTATGTGAAACTTGCTGAGATATACTTACAAACCAAGCAGCAACCTAGATACTGATGGGAGACATTTCTAGCAGGGAAAGAATTTTAGGACAGTGATTGTCTGCCTCATTCTTTCTTCTGAAAAGCCCCTGGGGGCCTTTTCTACGCACAAATCCAGAGCAGATTTTCAATGTCGGCCCAGTTTAAACCCCTTGTCAATAGGAGAATATATGGCGCTCCTCTATGATGATGTGCTTGTGAATAATTAAGACTATTCTGCCAACGAGTGGCGGCACGAACGCTGTTTATGCACACATGGGTTCCTCGCTGTCAATTAAAAATCTACCGTGCACAAAGAGAGGAATGAGATGAAGAGGGGTTCTCAAAACGTCTACTGGGATGAGTACATCATAATGCCACATGATACACTGGTAAATTAATTTATTTTGCAGTCTGAGCTGAGAACACATGACCTGCACCAGGACTTAGTACTTCTCAACCTTTTTTGACCTAATGCCCTGTCACGATTGGCGTGCACAGGCCCGTGCACACTCCGTGGCTCCCGTCCTGGCTGTGTACACAGGTGTGCCTCCTTAGTTTAATTATGGACAGTATTTAAGTATTCCAACAGGACTAGGTGCGCCTGGCCATCCGGCGGAGGCCATTCGGTGAGCGTGGAACCAGCTCTTCCACCATAGCGCGAGCCCAGAGTACGTCCTCCACCAGAGGAGTCTAGCCCTCCTCGCCGGTCGCCGGAGATCCTTCACCACTGGAGCCTGCTCATGGTCCAGTCACCGGAGGGTCCACACAGCCACAGCCTGTCCCCCGCACGGCCGCCTGAGTGATCTCGCCGTTGGAGCCCACGCCCGGTCCCGCAGCTGCCCACGCTGCCACATCTTATCTCCTGAGCGGCCGCCTGAGTGTTGGAGCCGTTGGAGCCCATGCCTGGTCCAGCCGCTGGAGAGCCCATGCCGCCGCAGCTTATCTCCGGAGCTGCCGCATGAGTGTTCGCAGCCCACGCCACCACAGTTCGCACCGCCGCTGCCACCCGTCTTCGGTCTGGCTACCGGAGAGATCCAGCCACTGCCGCCCATCCTCGGCCTGGCCACCAGAGGGTCCCAGCCGCCGCCTTCACCGCCGCTCGTCCCTGGTTCAGCCGCCAGCGGGTCCCAGCCGCCAGCGGGTCCCAGCCACCGCTGCCTCCCATCCCCAGTCAGGCCTCCTGAGGGTCCCAGCTGCGGCTGCCACCTGTCCTCGGTCCAGCCACTAGAGGGTCCTCGCCGCTCGTCCCTGGTTCGGCTGCCTCTGCTACCCCCTGTTGGATGAGCGGTGTATCGCACCGGACAAGGCGCAGCGCAGAAACTGACGCACATTCTCTATGCACTAAAGATTTGCGTGCAAGCCTTGTGTTTACAACTGTGTCCGCTTAGCTTGCGTAGACTATGAACCAGTCCTAATAAGTAAACCAACCACATGTGTGCTACTGTGGTTAGACAATCGGACCTATTTTTTTTCGACAAATATACAACAACTCCTTCGCCGCCGCTCATCCCTGGTTCGGCTGCCAGCGGGTCCCAGCCGCCGCTGCCCCTCATCCCTTGTCCTGCCTCCTGAGGATCCCAGCCGTCGAGGTCACCCGTTGCTGGTCAGACCTACTTTAAGTTTTCCAACATCACTATGTGCTGTTTTTCGGCTGTTTTCCAGTTTATGTACATTGTGATTTGTGTTTGGACTACTAAAATACGCTTCATGCGTTTCACCGTTACATACCCCAAAAATAAATTTCCAACTAATTTACCAAGTTATACAGATATGTCTGCGTATCCCTTATTTTTCCAGACTATTGATTAGCATCAAAACAACAAGTCATGTGTTGTCGCATGATCATTAGAAGCATCTTCCATGGCCCGCATTCGTGTCTAGGGAGGCTTTGTGCTTCCAGCTAGAGTTGAGCCCAAAACAACCTTGGCTTCAGTTTCATTAGATGAGCGAGAGAGAAGCAGAAAAACGGTGCCACTAACAATTACCCTAACATATCTGGGCTAATCTAGTCTATCACATCGGCTTTGTGTTAATTGGAGTTAATGCTATCTTAATCCAATGCTTGCACTTAATGACACTAATTCATGCTTTTGGGAAAACTATGACCCAATAGCATCTGAATCCACAGGCTAAAAGCAGTAGCAGTAACTGTTAATGACATGCTGTATCTGTCTGTCACTCGATTTCACACACACCAACATGTTCTTAATATGAAGGTTATTTGCTCAGAGCTATCTGATGCCTCGTGTCCTCCCTCCCATAAGAATCAAATCCAAACAGCCTCTGACTGCTGAATAACACACACACACACACAGTGATTCCAGCAGGACCAGGTCTAATGGGACTTTCCCGTAACCCTGCTTCTCTGCAAGGATATTTAATGAGGCACTCATTAACAGGAGCATGACAGAAGAGTGTCATGGCAGGTGTGTGCACACACACATGCACGCACACACACACGCACACGCACACGCACGAGCAAACAGCATACAACCCCAATCATGACCAAAGGGCTCTGTTCCTTTTTATTTGGCAGGGTTGTGTTATGCATTCCTACCGCTTTCACTCCCACACACAAAACACACACACACTTTCATCCTAGGTGCTCTCGGTCACCGGTGGAAACAAAGCAAATGAAAAGAAAGAAATGGTAATCTTCCCCTTCCTCTGTCCCGAGCTGTTTCTTTATGTCCTGTCGTCCTCATGGGCTCCCAGGCCATGAATTAAACATCAGTGTGGTGCTTTTGCCAGGCAATGGGACACCCACCCTAACTTGTGTATTTACACCAGAGTGGAATTGGGGAATTCATGTGTGGGTGGGGGGTTAAGAAAGAAAAATAAATACTTGTTTGGGACAAGGAAGGTGTGTGTGCGTGTAAATCGACCCTTCCTTCTTTGTTTCCCTTTGTCATTCTTCTATTTATACCTCTTCATAATCTGTTAATGTACAAGCCAGAAACTCATACTAAAATCAAAGGGTCTCCTATTTACTGCCTCACTAAATGGTACAATGAGCTACTTGAATGTCACACTAATGCTGGACAATAAGAGAGGAAGAGGGAGGGGGGTTGGCGATGGATCTGAAAAAGGCTTGTCCCATTGGAGATGTTGCATTCTTACGTTAAGCTAATTGTGTAAAACTAATTCTCAAAGTAGTCCCCCCCCCCCCCTTTCAATAATATTTATGGCCGGTTTTACTATTTTGTGTAGTTATGTTCTCAGGCAGTGTTTGAGTGTGTGAATTACTTAGTTACGGTAGTTTGCGCGATCGACCTCTGTCCTAATCTGTAAAAATTACAAACAACCTACTTTAATATATATATTCTTTTTTTGTGGATTATGATCAATTAGATTATTATTGTCAACGAACGGGACTTGCTAAGAAGCAAACCTTGGGTGGAGGAGGATGATTGTCCAGCAACGGCAGCTGAAGTTGGTGGTGTTACGACTTGAAAACAGTCGAAGGTACTGCATTTTGGCTTTAAATGATACGCAAAATTGAGGTGCTATAGCATTGACATTGTTTCCTGCCCTCACAAGAGAAAACGACATGAAATTTGGAACTGGGTCCTTTTAGAACCGGGTCTCGATCCCCTCGCTATGTTACAATTACAATTAGGTCTGTTACGGCCGCTGTTAGCAGCCGTTGTATTTAGGTACTGTCAGTGTGTGTTTCCAGTATGCTAAATAGGTTGTGCAAGCCCAGGCTGAGGATTGACTGGTGTCTGTGAAGACTCGTCTGCTCCCGCCTACATCCATGGTCCTGATTGGAGCAGTGCGAAGACCATCCACCAATCTGCGAACTGTGTTTGGGGCCTGCTGCTTTAAAAGCTGTCATACTGCCGTGAAAGCCAGGACTGACTGTCATTTAGAATTCTGCCTCTGTGCCGACCACTGTGTGTTAACCCTGGTTAAAGCTATGTATATTGTGGGCTTGTTTCTGCAGCTATCAGTCCCGTAGATAGGCCTGTTTGTGTGTGATCTACTACTAGCAATCTTTTGTGTTAGCTGTGTGTAAGTTGGACTGTGGTTTTAACTTGGTGTCTGTAGAGTTGGGCTAGGGTTTAGTATCAATACTGATACCATTTAAACTTGGCTAGGTTTAGGTTTATATTCTGTGTTTAGCACACCAGGTTTAGGGGTGCGGCACTTCCTGTGTTTTGTTTTAAGCCACTCATGATAGGGCAGTTTTGTTTTTATTTCAATTTGTGAATTAGTAATCCCTGTTTGGAGGGAACTCTTGTTATCTTGCGTTTATGCTTTTGCAGCACCCACTTTCCCAACTCTTGTTGTTCAACCCTTATAACTCTCCTACAAATAAATAATTTTCCACCATACCAAAAACATCTGGATTATGCGTAGGTCCCTTACCCCTGAGCTGGGAGCTGAGACGTAACAAGGTCATTTAGCAGATGCTTTTATCCAAAGCGACTTACAATTACATGGTGCTATTACATGCAGCAGATAGAGGTTAGGCATCTTGCTCAAGGCTCAAGGATGCTTACAGGTAGGCCAACTCTGGGACTTGAACCCACGACCTTCCGGCTGGGAGTCCAACACCACTAGACTAACCTGCCCCCTATATGTGTGTGTGTACATATGAATGGGAGATAATGTTTGCTGCACTGCTATCAGCTGGGGCCTGCAGCTGAGTGCTGAGATAATTCAAGTTATTAGCCTGCTGTCCGTTAGCCAGCAAACTGCTCATGGTGGCACTCAGCAAAATTTAACCTTGCATCTTATATGTGTACCGAAGGGCAGAGAGGAGTGTGTGTGTGTGTGAGTTTTCATCCCCTCTCATGACCTCATTTATTCTCATATATGTTATCATATATACATTTTAAGTATTAACAGTGGTACAAACACCCAAGACCAAAACTGTCACTGACACAGGCTGATGAATTGGAAGAATCATGTACAGACATAAAACAACAGCTTCACAAATCTACTTTGGGTGACTCATGATGTATTATTATGAAGATGGCCAAACAGTATGAATTTTTCATTTATTCATTATTTGGAACAAACCTCAGACACTCCCCAGGTTTCTCCAGGGTAAGTTAGATTAAATGTGTATAAGCTGTATTCATATACATTTTCTGATAGAAGAGATGATCAAAGCCCTTCTCATTGAAAGGAGGGAAAACAATTTGCATCCATAAGCACATAATTAATTAGTACTAACATCAGATTAGGTGGCACAGTAGGCACGGAGACTTCAGACACGTTTTTCGGTTTACTTTATTTAGCACTAACTCTACTGATTAAAAACTTGATCTTGAGCTGCGTCCCCTGGCATTGCACCCAAGCCTGACCCGGATAAACGATTTCATAACTGACAAGGCAACCCTAAGGACAATAGCACAATCTGTCCTTACCAATGCTCTTTGTCCTTACATATTTATCAAGAGAGTAGAGCATCGATGATTTTCCACACAGAGTAAACAGCAGTTCATCAAGACATTAGGAATTTCACCCAAGTTATGTAACTTTATCCAAATCTTCCCATCATGCACTTTTCATCCATCTCATTGCCCTTTATATGGCTCCCCCTGGATGACAGAGATACATCTCTCTGGGGGGGGGTTGGTCATTAATCCATCTTTATCTGTTTTAAACCACTGAGCTGTTCCTTGTTTCTCTACATGCTAAGCCGATAAGTGCAAAAAACAATAAACAACATCATTGCGGCATTAGCCGGGCGTCCATCCTTTCATCCGACAGGAGATTAGATTAGATTTGGTTCGATTTGTGACACCTCCGTCATGCTGAGATGAAAACTGCGGCATGCCGCTGTCATACGCCGAAGCACACGATGAACGGAAGGCATTACCTTGTAAAAGATTAAGTCACGATTAGGCAGATAGGATGCGATTAACACTGGCACTGCATAAGCCCAAGACAGACCACTGCCTGGCAGACAAACCCATCCAGTTCAACATCATCGGTTTAAAAATAATGACTGTTACAATAACTGTGACATGGTGCCAAGGAGCCATTATCCTCTGGGGTGTCACAAACTTAGTTTTTATAAATCTCTTCTGCACACAGCTTTTGGAGGCGAATAAAGGCAAATAAGCCTATAGAGGTAAGAGCTATAGGGACATGGGTCAGAGGGTCATGTACGCCATCTTTAAAACTGCATAGGATTATCTGGAATATTGTTAGGTCCGGAGTCGCATCTGCACTCTGTATGTTTTGGAAAACCTTGATGTTCTTCTAACTATAAGTTGATATATATGTTGATATAGTAACTATTTTCATGATACATAAATTAAGACAAGTCAAAGGATTCTCATGGTAATGCTGTTGGTTTCACTGGGACTTATAGTAAAGTAAATAGTAAAAATCACGATAACACCAACTGAAAGTTAATAAAAAAGGTTATCCTATGCTACTTTAAAAAGGTGAAAAAAAGTAATGGTTTGAAAATAACTGCTTTGTTGGAGATGTTGCATTCTCACGTTAAGCTTGTTGTGTAAAACTGTAGTTCTCAAAGTAAAGGGTCGGGGACCCCCACCCCCTTCAATAATATTTATGGCCGGTTATACTAATTTGTGTAGTTATGTTCTCAGGCAGTGTTTGAGTGTGTGAATTACTTAGTTACGGTAGTTTGCACGATCAACCTCTGTTCTGATCTATACAAATTACGAACAGCCTTTAGATTTTTCCGCACTTTAATATATATGTATATTTTTGGATTATTATCAATTGGATTATTAATGTTAATGAACGGGATTTGCTACTAAATTGGGCCGAGCACCATGCATAATAATAATAATGATAACACCAACTGAAAGTTAATAAAAAAGGTTATCCTATGCCACTTTAAAAAGGTGAAAAAGTAAGGGTTTGAAATAGGGCTGTCAAACGATTAGTTTTTTCTTAATAGCGATTAATCGCTGAATTTCAATAGTTAATCGCGATTAATCGCATGTTTTATCATATGATTAAAATAGTATTATTTTGCATTTCATAA
>JAODLI010002501.1:0-10486 GCA_027575585.1 Percopsis omiscomaycus
GGATAGTCTAGTGGTCTAGGTGTTGGACTCCCAGCCAGTAGGGGGCAGGGTAGTCTAGTGGTCTAGGTGTTGGACTTTGGATAAAAAGCGTGCTAAATGACCTAATTGTAATTGTAATATAATGTAATAACTATAAAGCTTAATAGAGCACCTTTAAAAAAGGTGCTCTATTATGAGTAGTCATAGTGCATTGACAACCACAATGAAGCAGAATACTCCATTAAAAGCGACAGCACAAAAAAACAGGAAGCATATTAGGGGACAAGGAGAGGAAAGGAGAGGAGATAACAATAATGTGCATGCCCGCTGCCCTCTGGGGCCACAGGGCCAACATCAAGAGGCCCCTCCCATCGTTGTTGGCTCTTTCCTCTCTCCCCTGAGATGCATGGTGGATGGGGCAGATCAAAGCACATCCACTAAAGAGGGACCCTCTCGATGCTGACCCTCCCCTCGTCCCTCCTTCCCTCCCCGACTCCCCTCGGATGCACACTTACCATTTGAAAAAAAACAACAACTTTCATTGATGTGGAGCCCGTGCCTTCTAGCCTCTTTAGCAAGCCACCGCAGGACACGCACATTTAGCCATTTCTACTGTTTGGACGAGGCTCTTAGGAAGTTGCTTGCTGGGTTGTTTTGGTGTATCTGTTGAGAGGCGGAGGGTCAAATGCAGGCCCCCGGGGCATGGTTAGGTCACAGGGCAAAGCTGCCAGGGTCACTCTGTGAATGACACACACACACACAGAGGACACTCTAGAACAAGCTGTGTGTACGTACTTATGTATGCGTGCGCTCGCCATAACTGTGTGCAGTGTGAATGTCGTGTGTGTGTGTGTGTGTGTGTGTGTGTGTGTGTGTGTGTCAGGTACGTTACATCGCCTATCTCTGGTGGTTAAGTCGGTGCCTCTCCATCAGTTCTGACCCAGGCAGTCATCATTGTTCTCTAGCTGCAAATCACCCTGCAATCAGGCCTTGATCTGGGCTCCGGTGAGCCCTCTCTACTCCAGATCATTCCCCTCCTGATTGGGCTAACTGGACTCCTGTCTGTGGGAGCACATTAGCATGGATTGTTTTTTCTCCATGGCACACCGATTGGGCTGCGTTTGCATTCACACCTCGGCACGGCGGGGCTCTACTGAGGTTTCTCACACCAAAATCCAGAACAACGAATAACTTTAACTCTGCAAACTTAAAGGCAGAATAAAATATACCGTATATGGTTATATAGGTTGTACATCTATACAATCTACCATTGGATATATGAATGGGGCCCCCACAGGGTCAGGTTGTGTATAGATGTCCTGAAATACTTTTTAAAATGAATAGCTTATGGACTTTAGTATCCATTCATTGTGAATATCCTATATATGGTAACCACTCCAATAATTGCACACCTTTGTTCCTTAAAATAGTTTACTTATTTACGTATTTACTTACGTTTTTAAGCAGTGTTATACCAGTTTGTTTTTGTTTTTGTGCATGTACAAAAACTCTTTGGGTGGTGACACCATGAGATGGTGATGATGGTCACATTTCAACTAGGTCACTATTTTTATATTTCTTGTTATATTATGCGTGTATTTGTGTAGTTAAATGTGTATTTATCTGTGGTTATATTGGCCCCACAGACCATTTCCTTCCGGAACACATTTTTTTGGAGTTAGTCATTAAAGTGTCCCATTCCACGGGACCATGTGAATACCTTTATCTCTGACTGTATGTATCTGACTCACTTGATTTCCTCTCTGGGGGTCTTTTTCATCTGGGTGAATCAGCGTCCGGCGTGCTTGTGAGCTGATCAGGTGAGACTGACTGCTTGTGCCCACAGGGGTCCCCACCCCCTCCTTCTCTCTCTGGGTCTATTGTCTTCCCAGTGGGGGCCCGTTGGCCCCCAGCACCTAGGCAACAGCAATCAGAACGTAATCCATGGTTGGCGAGGCCCACTGCCTTCCACACAGAGAGCAGCCGTGTCTATGGAGCCTTTATGGGAATGATAGGGGTCAATTAGGGGATGTCAACCCTACCCTGCAGAAATACCCATTTTAACACGTAATGTATTCTTTTGTTCAAGTCTTGGAATCTAGTTTTAGAGTCTAGTTTACCTTAAATTGAGTGAAAAGGTCCTCGGAATGTTTTATTTGTTTACAGTTTTTAACAAGGGCAGGAGGCCAATCATAGCTTCGAGGTAATGTGCAAATAAAACAAACTGATTTGTGAAAGCTGTCTCTTCTCATCATTGTCTGACTTATTTGAACAATATTAGAATAGGGACAATGGGCCAATGAGGGCCAATGAGGTGAGGGCCTACACAGCAGAATCAATACCATACTTCACCAAAACAAATGGAAAAAGTCCTCCAAAGGGGTTATTTTAATTAATTTTAAGAGAGAGAGCATATCTGATATTTTTTTCTTACAAAATTCCCGTATAACATTTTAACACACAATCTTTGACCACACAATATTAAAGTACAATAATGTACAACTTAAAATGGTAACCTTTATGACTTGTATAGTGTGTTGTAAACGTCTGACTCCTTCTTGTAACTGGTGTGATCTTCCAATAGAATATTACGTTAATGTTTAGCCTGTGATTATTAGTGGCAACCAGGCATAATTTTTGGTCACACAATTAACACGCGAATAAGTGATTGAGTGAGTGAGTGAGTGAGAGGAAAGAAGGGCAGAGAATGAGTGTGAGTGAGGCAGAAGGTGAGAGATGGTTATGGTATGTGCTGTGTAGAGGAGTTGTTTCTACCGGTCAGCAAAATCACATGACAATGCAAAACACACAATGCCACCTGCAGCAGGACTGAACCAGCTCTGTTTCTGTTGTCAGTACTGCCTTGAACCATTTGTAAGTTAAGTGTAGGTCTATAGAAGTCAATTAACTAATTAAAAAATAGATCAAATGGCACTTACTTTAGATCAATGTCCCATGTACTTTTTCTTAATTCATATTTTTTTCTGAATCATTAGATTAAGTAAAATGTTTATACACAGTAAAAGAATATTAACAATAATATGAAATGTATCCAGCACATCATTGGCTGCTAACTGGAGAACAAGTTGGACTACGCAGCCCTAGAGGACAGGCTCAGAGGATATCACTTCACACAGTACCATGGCAATCAGAGATTTTCAGTAATTCTACCGAGTGAAGGGGAGAGACAGAGCGAGAGCGACAGAATGAAAAAAGAATCACCTCTGGTGTAGATATCCTCATGTCTGATAATCCTGACTCATATGGGTGAGTGAGTCTCTCTCGACGCTCAAATGGAGGTGTAATGATAATTATGGTGATTTACAACTTGTCTTTTCAGTTGCCATTATATCACAGGGGCCTGTATGTTTCTGAGGGGGCCGAGGCTTGAGGGCCATCCTGATTCCCAGCAAAAGAAAAGCCACACTATGATAATGACCAAGTCCAGGCTGTTTGCTGATAATGCGTGTTGTGCATGGTAGCATGATGAAAGGGCGTGTACCATGCGCACTCAAGCTGTTTGCCTAATGGATGGCGTATTATGCGTGTTTCCTTACTGTGTGTAAGCTTATATATAAGCTTATATATATGTGTGTGTGTGTGTGTGTGTCGCCTGTGCCAGGGTGGGGTGTCTGAAGAGTGGGTGGATCAGGGTTGGGGGGTGGGGGGTGGGGGGGTTTTAGTAGAAGACCCAGCTCCCAGGAAACTCACGGTGATCCAGAAATGTGAGCCCAGGCCTGCTGAGACAATGAGAGCCAACACGTGAAACTCTGGCACATGGTGGCTAGGATTACCTGCTCGCTCTGAACCTTTGGCCCCGGGAGCACATGCAGCCTCCCCACCCTGATCACGCTCTCCTGTCCCTTAAAGGCACACTCCTCGGCTGCATTGTCGCGGCCCCCCGGGACCACAAAAGGGCGCGTGACGGTAGGGGGAGGAGCAGAGAAGAGTGTCCACTTATGAGCTCGGTAGGGGGAGGAGTAGAGGGAGGCGCGAGCCACTCAAGAGGGGGCATGTGCCGTCAGAGTTGCAACCCGGGACAACAGAGTTTCTGTAACGCAGGTTTCGGGCTAATTCGGAATGGAGACACAGATGGAGTAAAGGCCTCCGTGATGTACTGTATACTGCTGCTGTATGGCAGCTTGGGCTGCTGGCCATTCCCCCAACTAGTTCCCATTCCCTCCTCTCTCCCTCTCTTTGTCTCTTTCTCTGTGGCGGAGGTCAATATGACTTATGGACGTATCAGCGATTTGTTTATCGACGGCATTCCCCCGGGGTGGAGGTGTTTGCTGTCTGCCTCTCCAGACAAAGGGCCCGGCCCCCACCATCAGATCTCCATCTATCCACAGGCCAGCTCCCTCCACTGGGCAAACCGGACTTTCAAGTCCCGCGCCCACGCCCCATTGGATGGCTGTCCTCTCACCTGTGCAAATATGAGAGAGGGAGTGGGCGAGAAAGGGAGAGAGAGAGAGGCAGAATGAGCACGCAAGAGAAAGAGAGAGAGAGAGAGAGAGAGAGAGAAAGAGAGAGGGTGGAAAAAAAGTGAAATGGAGTCCCGGCCTTTGGTTACCGGGCAGGGCCCACAACAGAAGACCTCACAGCTGAACAAACCTTCATAGCCATAGGAGCTCACCTGTACACTCTCTACCTTTCTCTCATCTGTTTTCTTTCTTAATCCATTCTCCCTTTCTGTAAGCGGCCCCAAAGCAATGGTGTGCTAAGGCGTTCTTTTATGGCCATTCAATAGAGATTTCCTTTGAGGTTATGGAGCTGATACACTCTCCAACATCACTTCTGTGCTAGGGACACAATGTGGAGTGATTTAGTGCCTAAGGGCGCAGAGATTCCCTTTAGAAGTGTTCTTGTATAGGGACAGGTATTGTGCGGATATTATTCGGCAGATCCTTTTATCTGAACATACCGCCACTACAGTTTTGACTCATCTTTTGAATATAGCTTACATTTATATTAAATCTATTGAACCAACCAAGATGATATGCATGCTAGCAAACTCATTTAAGAGGAAACATGTAGCTAAACTGCTTAAAATAGCTGAAACGCAAAAACAAAATATAACATGTACAATAAAAATTCATGCATGAAAATAAGATTTAAGAAGAAGAAATCATTTTTTTCCTAAACTAATCGATTCAGAATCAGGTTTCTCTAAATGTAGGCCACAAATACTGCATGTTCTACTGAATTGTGCTTAAACAGATAACATGTGGTCTATATGTCTGCTGGGAACCTGTAAACACCTAAGAGGGTGTGGCCTGAGACAGTTATACATGCAAATTCAGTCGCATGCAATTCCAGTTCTCGCTACACCTGTTGAGAACCATGTATGGACTCATCATATGCAGGCCCATTCAAACTGACCATACGGCAGTGCTGTGATGAGTATATACAAATATATACCCAAATAATGTTCAGTTTGGCATGCGATCACAGTCATACCACGGTTTTGTTGTTTGACCCCCCCCCCACACACCCCCCCCCCCCCCACACACACACACACACACACACACACACTATAATCGAGAGTGTGCCAAAGTGCTGTTGACTTCAAAAGTGATTTGGACTATTTATTTTCTAACTCTTTCTACTACTTTTCCACACCTGTTAGTGGATTAAATGTACCAGGTGTGCTGGAGCATATACGGTGTAGACTCTCACTATGTTTTCTCTCTCTCTCTCTCTCTGTCTCTATGTCTCTCTGTCTCTATGTCTCTCTGTCTCTCTGTCTCTCTGTCTCTCTCTCTCTCTCACCCTCCTGTTGCAGGTTGGGGCCTGAAAGACGTGCCAGACCTGCTGCCAAACATCAGCCTCCACCTCACCCTGCAGACATATGGCTTAACCCATGCGCGCACACACACACACACACACGCGCACACGCACACGCACACGCACACGCACACACGCACGCACACACACACGCAATCTTGGTATGTCTCATACTTTAAATGCATGCAAACATAACCAGATAAACATTTCCTTGTTTCCTGTTCCGTTTACAACCCAACCATGGTGGCCCCCACGCGCTCACATGGCACCCAGTCCCAGACGCGTTCACGCGACCTCGCTCTACACAAGCAGAAGCACACGCATGTTTTTCTCTCACATCTGTCACACCGAGCCGTGGCCTGTTCTTAAAATACCCAGCACACCCACACACATTCTCCCAGGGCACACCCACTGTACGGCCCCGGTCCCGGCCCCGGTGTCAAGGTGAACACCCTGGCGGTGGGGGGGTGGGGGGGGTGAAACTAGTCAGGTGCAGTAAACCTAGACACCTGACGCTACGGCCTCCCTTTAGGGACGTTTGCGTCGCCGCCCCCATACTTAATGGTACACCTACTGATTATTGCTCTGAGCTAGCCGTGTAATGGCACAGTACATACCTGTTCAGGGTGTAAGCCCATCCCCTGAACATGGGGCCCCTGTGTCAGGGAGTGTTGTTGTAACTGGAGGAGCGAGAGAGCCCCCTCCTAATCTGGCTAGTTTTATTAACATCCCCCCCCCCCCTCCTCCACTGTGTGTGTGAGTGTGTGCATGCGTGCGCTACCTTCAGTGAACTTACAAAGACCATTAACACAGTGCAACCAAATAAAATGATAAATAGATTTAAACACCCCCAAGCTGGATTGTATACAGTATTTGTATACCTGTATACGCTTCTGCGCCATCATCCCCATAGACTCCAGAGCATGGATGTAGAGGAGCCATATAATGTACTGTATACGTGGCCCAGTAATCATTTGTTGGTCGCTGTGATTACACCTCTGTGCCGTAACATGTTCATTGGTGATGCTTAAGATTAGAACGTGAAGCAGTTAAGGTAGGTCACTCCAGTTGAACAGGCAAAACCTATGAGAAGATGTCAACACACCTAAGTAAACATGCGTGGGATTTGCTGCTTTGTGATGGCTGACAGGGTCAGGCTGGATGTCTTGCGCTCTCCAGTGAGAAACATCACGTCACGCACACGTACAAGCAGATTAATTTCTGAAGGGTGTAATATCATCCCGCACTGATCATAATGGAAGATGTAAAACAATGCGTTATATAATAAAGTGTTGTTTTGAACTTGTTTGTATATTTTTTTTAAAGGGGTTTTGTGTTCGTAACTCTCAATGTGTTAAAACCCACAAACCCAAGAAGCTGTATCTCCGATCTAGATAAAGACTCAACCCTTTAGAAGTTAAACAAGGGTGGTTTTATGAGTCAGTATCCAGGTTGGCACGTCAGTCAATGAGTTAATAACGTGTATTTTTGTGTTAGCCCAGTGTCACTACCTGTTTGGCAGTTCCTATACCTGCGGTTATATTAAAGATGCCGGAATGAGATACATTTGTAGGTCTGTAATGTATTTGTTTATACGATGGCAGCTGTCGTGGTTGCATGTGGGGCTTCAGCAGAGATGTAACTAATATTGCTGGATATGACAGAAAGGTTCTCTGCAACGGTTTCTTAAAGAGTCTAGGTGATTCATATAGGTCACTCGTGAGGTCTTTCCTCTGCCAATAGCTTGTTGTTGAGTCATTGGTACTATTATATTTTAGACCTTGATAAAGTTTACAATGGCTAAAATACCATCCTAATCATCCATTTTAGTCTGAAAGCTAAGCTAAGCAAATGCATAAATAAATCTAAAAAGTGCTTTAAATTCATTATGTAAATACCAGCTTTTTAAATAAATACCAGCAATTTAAGATTTTCCCTCAATTTCACTGTGGCTGTCATTGTTTTCATTATTTAGCTTTTTTTTCTGTCATGCACTTACATACATTCATAAATAACACTAAATCACAACTTGTGTGACACAAAATTAAACTTAACAACCTCTGTTTTCAAGTACATTTCTGTTTCTTCAGACTTGTCCCGTTCAAGAAATGATTAGACTAGTATGCATTACAGGTTAGCTTCACAGAAGTGACATTATCCTCCTGTACAAATCTCTCTGTGGTTGTAGGGTGTCCTGTGGGCTCTTGTTGTTTTTCCTGCGGCCCGTGGCTCTTCCTGGGTGACAGTAACACAAGTTAAACCCTGTAAATCTTCACTAGTCTCCCATCCTCCTATCTAATTCCTCCTTACCTCACGGTAGCCTGTCTCAAGGGAGATCTAGAAGGCCTGTAGGGCTCCCCCGGCAGCAGAGAGTGTTTTACTCAGGGTTTGTTAACCCGTGTGGGGAGCGCGTAGGACCGCAGGGACTGACTGTTTCACATGACCGTAGGCCAGGTGTGCAACCACTGACCACAGGCAGGTATCGCAGTATAGATTTCCATGTGTGTGTGTGGTCTCACGCTGGTATACTTCTGGTTTAAAAGAATATAGTGCACTCTGACTAAACTTTTTAAGAAACCACAGCCTAAAAATAGAACACCCATCCTCTTCAAAAAAGCAGAGGAAAGAAAACAGCTATGTTAAATGACTTCCAGTTTACTTCTGCCACAGCTTAATATAGATGGCAAGTGTCAACTGTTATCTACCTCACTAATTCTACTTAAATGTTTATAAAGAAACAAAGGGTCAGCCAGCGGAGACACACTTGTATGCTTAGTGCCCAGAGTTTGCTCGTCCTTTCAATCTTTATCAATGTAACTTAACACCTTGCCTCTTTAGTCTAGTCTGCATGTTTATCTACCTGGCTGTCTTTCCTAACCTTTGTCTTTAAACAAACCTATAAAATCACTGTTGGTTCCCAACACTGTTCAAACAAGACCTTTTCTAAGATGACACCATATCTAATCTGTTTCCAAGCTCCCACTAGTGGAAACAAACGGAACTGTGCAAGCAGAGTGAGACATGATTAAACAAATTCATTCAAAACAGTTTGTTCAAATATTAAGACAAGAAATAAGAGATAGATTTCAGTTAGATCAAATTAGTTTATATGAATCATGTTAATTCATATTCATTTTTAACTTGGAATGTCCATTTCTTTTTGATATGCAATTTATTAGGCATACGAATGACCTGTTTTGTTTGTTCCCTGGTAATGACCTGGTAATAACACTCTGCAAAAGGTAGGCCAAACATTTTTTTTTCAGATGTGATTTCCTCTATATTGTTGCATATTCCACTTCAGTAACTGAGTAATTACCTTTGAAAGATAGCACCTGAATGGCTCTGTTCAAATTGTAATCTTCTGCCTGCCCCAGAAGAGGCTAAACACAGCGGTTTAGCGCCACTGTCCCTCTAAATCGCACGTGTGTGTGTCTGTGTGTTTTTCCATGTGTGTTTTGCAGGTTTAAATGTGCATAACCACCCCTGCGATATCACTGAACTGGCCTAGGAGACAAGCAAATCACAGGAAACAAGAGTGTTTAGAACTAATTTTTCTCGCTCTGAAAAGATGATGGTTGGCAATTTACAATTGCACAAAATTTTAGGACTGCAATTTAACATTCCTTTGTGCGTTTCACAATCCCAGACTGAATGGAGAGCTGTAATGCGCTCCTGGTACACACATCCAGTAGCCTCACCCGTGACGGCATTTGAAAGACAAACACCAGTGCGTGCTCCTGGCCAAAGTTCCACAGACAGTGAAAGTGGCCGTTTCTTTTTAAGTTGTAGCGGCCATTGAGGTTTTACAAAAGTAGTTCAACATAATGTCCGTGTCATTACAGTGTAAAGACACTATTGTAAGTCAGCCCGTCGCTGCCTGGTTTCCTTAGGCTATTCTCTGTCCAGGTCTCTCTCTCTCTCTCTCTCTCTCTCTCTCTCTCTCTCTCTCTCTCTCTCTCTCGTTAACAAAACATCTGCTCATCAGGCTATCTAACCTCTGGCATGGGAACACAATAGTTAAACCCACATATCCTGCTGTTTCTATCCATTGAACCCTGTTTTCTCTTCCTCCTTTTTTCTTATCTTTTCTTTTTTTCCACCAAATACAAAGTCCAAACTTGGCCTCAAACCAGAAATGAGTGGTACGGGCGAGAATATTCAGTTACGGATGCATTTCCATTCGATTGTCCTAAAAGAGGACAAGGAGAAGTAAACGATATGACTTAAGGGGATCATATTAATGTAATGCACACACACACGGTAATCCCAGTGGACTTCCTTCCCATTCCCATTAGAAACCACACCCAAGAGGAGAGGTAACAGGAGAATATCATTCACAGGGTCAGATTGGACGAGGTGGGAAAAAAGAACCGGCAAGGTGGCTCTCTGATTAGTTTCACCTGCTCTTGGCTGTGCACCCATGTCCCTGGTAGGTGACTTACTTTGTCTCAAACTCCTCAAACCCCTGCGCTCTCTTTTGCTTTCTGGTGGTCAGATTGCAGTGTGTAGCCTAGTATATCTGCCATTTTATATTAGCATGTACTGCTAATTTGAGGGGCCTAGCGTCCAAGCCTATCCCTTTAGTGTTTACCTAGGGACAGTAATATCCCCTGATGTAATGTGCGAGATAGAGATCTTTTGTGTGGCGCATTATAAATTGTCATTGTGATGCGAGAGTGCGGAGAGTTAGCCTGGTAGGGAGGGGGGTGGTGGGAAGAGG
>JAODLI010002502.1:0-10485 GCA_027575585.1 Percopsis omiscomaycus
CACACACACACACACACACACACACACACACACACACACACACACACACACACACACACACACACACACACTGCTGCAGATCTTCCTACTGCACCTTGGTTTGTATTGTCAGCACAGGAAATACTTTTGTGTCATCCCAGACTCTAAGATGGATAATTATAGATTCAATCCATGAGACAGTGTGTGTGTTTGTGTGCATTTGCAAGCCATACTTTTTAGGTGTAAGCCATGCCAGATACAAGAAATCTCAAAATACATCAATACATTGGTATTTAATACAAATTGGTATTTAGCTCTATTTGTAGAAATGAGTCAGTCAAGTAAGATTTTTGTTTATGCTTGGCCTTTTATCAATAATTACTACTGTCTAGCCAACCTGTATTAGCTGGGTCCCTATTCACAATTTACCACTAAAACATGCACTGCAACATGCATACTAAGTTCTAGTTAGTATAAAAAAAGGTACTCAAAAGCCTAAAATAGTGATATTTGGCTTGATCCTTTGATTAGACGGTAAATCTAGGCTTTCCTCTAAATGTAACTAGTGGATACAACTGTATGTTTATTTTGACAGCTTTGGACTGGGAGAGCAATTCACTTTAGCATTTTATTTGGCCATGTACCGTAGACATGTAAGCATACACAGAAGAGAGGCAACTGGTGATGAAAAATACTTCCCATTTAAATCCCACAAGCAAGTGCAACTCCAGGAATGTACCTGAATATTTTATGAATTCCACCTGCAGTTAAATAAACTTTAACTTTACAACAACAAAAAAAGACAGTAAATCTATTCTACTCTTAGTCTATATGCTGTAACATTACAGGGCCAAGTGTGCATGTCACATTTAACACTATTTAACACTATAATCAGCAGAAACAGCTTCACTTTAAGACTACATGAATATCTGTTGCCTAGCTGCCATATCTATTTTCCTTCTTGTAGGTCTTCATGCCTGTCTCTCTCACTATGCCTGTCTGTCTGTCTATTTGCCAGACTACAGTCCTACTTGCCAACTGCCTGTCTGTGTCCAGATGGATGTGGGAGTATTCAGTAAGCAGAGT
Source organism: Percopsis omiscomaycus (assembly GCA_027575585.1). Lineage (NCBI taxonomy): Eukaryota > Metazoa > Chordata > Actinopteri > Percopsiformes > Percopsidae > Percopsis > Percopsis omiscomaycus. The sequence goes on from JAODLI010002502.1 coordinate 1,066, forward strand.
ACAAAAACAAGTCCTGCAAGTACAGACAGCAGGGAGTGTTATGATACAGTCAGATAATACAGCAGTGGTCTTATTACAGAAAAAGAAAGTATTTTCTATACAGGCCCTGGAATGTCAATAACACCACTATGAACTGGCCAACCAGACCAGGTCATGCCTTAATATACAGCCCAACACCGGTCCTTATCTTAGCTAAATGCAATATGTCTTCAATAATGGCCTTAATGTTCTAGGCCTACTTATAGGATGGTGGTGAGAGAGACTCAACCCTCCACTTTTCCCACAAATTCATATTTACTGAATCTGTAAAATGAGAAACAACAGTAGACTAGGCTGAACACAAGAGCAATTGTTGCAACCTGAACCAACACATTGCATCGTTGCTGTCAGCATATACACACACACGTTTAGCTAGCCATACTCATAGAACCTTGTTGGCATTAGGACTTGCTAGTAGAATTACAGCCCAATGAGCACAAAAGAGAGAGAGAGAGAGAGAGAGAGAGAGAGAGAGAGGCCCTGGCTTTGGCCAAAAAGATCAATATGTCTCCCTCCTTCAAAAGCCCCTGCCTTTATCCTTCCACTTCCGACTTGGCATCAATTGAGTGAGAGATTTGCCCCCCTCCCCCCTCCACACACACACACACACAAACAGAGAATGTCAGTAGAATTGTCCTGTGTCAAGTGTAATATCAAAACAATTAGCCTATAGCCTCCATAAAGGATTAGGGTGATCTTAATTATATATAAAACGTATAGTAATGTTAATATAAACCTTTTAAAGACAATAGTAGACTATACTTCTCTATGGCATGCCCTGTTGACACATAATCCTTCTTTATTAGGTGACAAAATGTCGATACAAGATTGTCTGTGTAGGCTACTTCTGCCATCTGACATCATAGTCTAGGCTACTAGTTATAGGCTATGTAGGCCTAATCTCACGCCTGCATAGGGAAAGCCAAATGCATAATGACGAGCTATCACGTTTCACTAGCAGTGCTCGCTAGTGTTGGACCCACGGAGAGGCGACACAAAGGAAACATGCACAAAAACATACAAGGATTTTTTAAATGCTACACACGGATGCACATGCACGACGCAAGCAGGAGCCTATAGCCCGCCACAGCCGGGCACCGTGCTTCGGGTAGGGCTGTAGCCTAGCCTACATTCAGCAGGCTCCGGTGGCTCGCCAGACACGCGTGTAGTGGTGTCGTACCTGAGCTGTCCATGGTGCTGCAGTGTTCCTCTCGCAGCGGGCTCGCCTTCGGTCCAAGGGTAGCTGCTATCGAGCCGCCGATCGAGTTGCTGAGCCCCCCTCCTCCGCCGATATTGAAGCTGTCCCCGCTGCTATCGACCAGCTGTAAAGATTCATATCCATCGTAACTCGTCTTTTTCTTGTACCCGCTCAGCAAGCTCATTACCGATGGAAAGAAGAACAACAAAACGACAGCAAGCCACTGTGTTTGTGTGTGTGTGTGAGTGTTGGGCAGCTACTGGCTGCACCACATGTCCGAATGACGACGGATCGCTCCTGTTTTCCTGTGTGTGTGTGTGAAATATTCCGCCGGGCTGTCCTGGCGTAGCGCTGTCCTGCCGTAGCACTGTCTCTCTCTCTCTTCCCCTACCCACCCCCTCTAGCTCTCTCTCCCTCCCGTTATCTGCACGGCCGATGCTGTAGACCAAAATTAAGATTAGAGAAAATCCACCCTAGTGGATAATATTAAAATCGACGAGGTTGATAGACGTAAAATCCGTAGACTATAGTATATGTGAATAAGATCTTTTTAGGATGGAAAGGAGATAACGTGAGACATCATTCGGTTCTCCTTTACCATGTAAAAAAGGCATTTGCACCGCATTTTACTGTGTTGAGTTATAGTTGAGACATAAACACCCTAAATTTATGTCCCAGCTCACTGTTTATGTTTTGAAACAGAAATGTGGAAAAAAGTGGTAGAGGTTATTGGACTTGGGTAAAGGATTTGAGGAACTATGTAGGGTGAGGAGTAGAGAGGAGTGCCAGCCACTCAGCATTCAGGTGTGGGAGAGGCATGCTCCGCAGGAGTTTCAACCCAAAACAACATTTTGGAAACATATTGTTCCAGCTTGCTGTACGATCTTACTTTTAGGCCATATATCAAAAAGATATCAAAAAGAACATTTGAGAAAGGTTTCAGTGTTTCAATGTTCAAAGAGAACTATTCACTGGTCTTTTAAAAAATGTAAGCTTGACTCAGCTAATACTATTATCATACTACAGAGGTTTTCTATTTTGCATCTTGACAGTGGACACAGGTTTCTTTTACTTTTTAAGAGATACACGGCTTCAGCTGAGGGCATGCTTCGCTCCTTGGCCTTGTCCCTTAGCAACATCCACCCTGCATGGTTTCTGACGTGAGGATACAAGCCTGGCAAACCCTTTTAGGAGAGCGGATTTGAGCTCAATGCTCAGCGGGAAAGGGAATGTGCCAGAGGCAGAAGCGCTTGCCCACTACAGCCGGGCACAAAATGCTGCCACGCCATTGTTCGGGTTCTGTTTCCTGCTCTGTTCCTGGCTCTTCCTGGCAGCCTCCATCCCTCTGTGCCCCTAGAGATGAGATGCAGGAGAAATGCCTCCAATGTGGATGCCATTTAGGGGATGGCTGGACTTTGTAGTATTTTGTTTTGTAGTCACATTATATGAAGTTGAACAGAGACCTGAACTATTAGCTTTACTCTTTGTACAAACATGAGCCATACTGTATATTCCAGTAACAAACAGCATTAGTTTGCAATGTATTAACACTTACAGTATAAAGGCAATTGTTTATAATGACATATGTACAAATTAGATATTAATGATTATTTAAAGATTATTTAAGCATTATTATAAAGTAGTATTGCCCAGGGCAGTGTCGCATATTTTCATCCCACATAAAGGGAACAAGGAAATTAGTTGAATTCTTTCCCAGGGAATAATGGACAATACACCTACATGTTTTTGACATCATGATCTATTAGTGGTTCATGATACTGTCCATCCAGTATGATCTGTAAAAATCGTTGTTCCTATACATGTTGCACCTATTTCAAGCTAACAGCATGGCTAGATGAAGCATTAATGATTACCCACCATAGTAAAAGTTAAAGCTGGAATTTGCTGAATCGGCTATGATTCACATGCCAGGAGTGGATATAAAGCATTCGCATGTACAAAAACAAGTAGCCTATATGTGATTTAGATTTTTTGTTTTGTTATTGTGAGGTTAAAAATATAAAAACATAACCAAACCTCAAATACGATATTTCAATATTAAAGAGAATTCAAACTTTCACTTTTATTACTTATAATCTTTCAGTCAACGAGTAACCCTGTGCGTAAAAATTATGATCATGTCGTGCGCAGACATTGTTGTCACACAGTAGGCCTATATGTGCAATTATACTAAATGTATAAAAAGACAAACGTTTCCATGGTGGCAATATGAAGTCACAGCAGGCTGCGTTAAGCTGCTCATGTGACGTGACGCTGGTGATGTGACGGTGTGCTATTGGGTAGCAGAGAGGCACGACGCCATCGTCAGCTGACAACGAGCGGACTCTGCTAACGGGTCCCCTCGCCATTGATACTGTTCTACATAATGATGTAAACGTAATAGTTCTCGAACATAGGGTATTTCTAGAAGAAAGCAACCTTCTATTTGCAACTGGCATACGTCGACAAAATCAAATAGCCTGTTTTCATTCTTTATGCGTGCTGAAACGCGCGCTCAGCGTTTCGAACTCAGGTCACCAGTCACCTCTTCATCAACATTTATGGACCCGTAGCAGCCTGCTGTTTGTGGAAAAACACTTAAAACCTCCACGAAAATCAATATGGACGTCCTCACATTTAGTTTCTCCCAAACACAGTCCTGCCATTAGCTATATTCTGACAATTAATTATTTGCTAGAAATGTTACATTTCTTCAAAGTCTTCATCTCCTTGTAGCCTACATTTCAATAAAACGCCGAACCCCCCCTTAAAACTAATGATGTTATTACCTACATGATGCCTTGAAGCAATGTTTCTTCCCTTCACCATAGCGCGCATTCCCCAAAGGTATAGCTATAGGCCTGGAGCACAGCGATAGAATCAGATTTATCCGTCTTACAATACAAATAAAAATTCTATGTATTTCTATTTCAATGCATTCAAATACTGACATTTGTGGCAACCTCATACATTGAATTAGACATTTCCAGTGATAGGCTATTATGTAATATCCGAGTCTGCACATCACGATTTTTCTCTTTTTAATTACTATAGAAAATGGGAAAAGAAACTAAAGGCTACGACATGCCATGACAGCATCAATGGTAGAAATAAACATTCAGCACACCGTACTGTACCTTTCAGAGGGTTTTCTATCATTCTCCCGGGACCGCCTTGTGCTGTGCTGGAGATGCGATTTAGACTCCAGCTGTGTTCAAAACAACGACCTTTGATTTGTCATTTGCTGACAGTAAACGGTGCAATAGTTAACGTCCTGCGTGCAGTTTCACGGTGACCACCAGCTAACATGTTACTAAATCACAGTGGCAGGACCACATCATCCCAGTTTGGCGTTTGAGCTGAGCAGGGTAGCGATTCTTATACATATATACGCTGTGTATGAGCATATGTGGTAGTAGCTAGTACAGTCTCATCTAGCCTATTTGTGGATCTGAACTGTACAGATGAAACGGCGCCGCCTTTCGCCGGCTTTCGCCGGCCAGTGCATCTTGCAGAGAAATACCTCGCTGCTGCGCCAATAAAAACACAAGCGTGCCTTGGTAAAGCATGGGATGGAATTTGAACCGGATGAATGTCTTACAGTAGGCAGGTATAATTTGAAGTCGTAAAGATTCTGCTTCAGACATCTAAAATTGTAGGCCCCCTAGTCCTGAAGTGAGCTCTAGAGCGGTGGAGCCAACACGCTTTGGCTTTTTCCAAACAGCAACAAGAAATGAAGGAAACTTATTTCTCGAGATATTCTAGGTCTAGGTACGTTTTGCGCTTTGTTAAGTTTTCTCTTTTCGGTATCTAGTCCCTGGCCACGCGCCATGAAGCTGACATGCCCGCGAAAGGTTGCGATCCCTTTAGAACCTATGCGCCAAGAAAACTACTCGCACAGACCTTAACGAGGATTTGACAAGAGAAAACATACTATTTTCCAGGGAAGTGTTTAAATAAAGCCTGTTGTTACAGTCACATATTAAAAGCAGCACATTAAATTACAATTACGTCATTTGGCAGATGCTTTTATCCAAGGCTGGTATTACATGGAGCAGATAGGGGTTAGCCATCTTTCTCAAGGATGCTTACAGGTAGGCCAACTCTAGGCCAGCTTGAACCCATGACCTTCCAGCTGGGAGACCAACACCTAGACCACTAGACTATCAAAAATAGCCTCCTCCAGCTCTGTGCTGTGGCAAAGCATAATACATTTTTAAGCATCTATAGTAGTGATTGATCAGTGTATAACATGTCTTTTGGCAATAACTAACTGCCTCAACAACCAGAATTGTTTATGTTGCAGAAAAAGTACACTAGACACCTAACCATTTGTACAGTGTAGTCTACAACAACCCTGGGAAATGATAATGTTCTGGATACCATGACACATTAAACAAGGCATGCGATATTTTTTATAGCCTAATTGGAATGTGGCATATTATATGAAGAGTGTGAAGGAAAAGTCTCAGTTGGGTGTGGTTATGTAGAGTTAAGCTGTCAATAGAACATATTCAACAGCATACACTGAACTGCCCTGCTCAATTATAGAGTGAATCAACTGTAAAAAAACAAAAACATGAGTCAAAGTATACTTGTCATACAAGCAAAACACATTCCTTAACACCATGGGCTTCATATATTCAGCGTTTACAGTACATTCACATTGTAGGCAATTTAGGCTATTAAGCGGACACTCAAAAGTGACAGTAGCGGTAAAACAATGTGCAATGGTTAGAGCAGAACAATTCCTTGATAATATATGTAAAAAAAAACTATAACTGTAATCTATCCTATAAAAATATTTAAAGAAGTAAGAACTGAAATGGCATACTGTATATATTTTTTGTTGCCATCATTTACATTTAGATCATTTAGCAGACACTTTTATCCAAAGCGACTTACAATTACATGGTGCTATTTATTTGAGAATATGTAGACTACCAATTTGACAACAACTGCAGCCTTTCTCTCTGTTTCTCACACTGATAGTTGCCTGTTTGCAATTTCAATAATAATAAAACCTAATAATTATTACATAACAAATGCCACATCAATTGTTTTTGATCACTTACAAATACTTTTTGATCAAATCATCATTTTGATGTCTATACAACAACTCAAGGAGAGCTATTAGTTTTCACAACTTGTAAACCAACATTGACAAATTAATGCGGGTGTGTAAGATTGCGCAATTTCAGAAGTTTTTAAAAACTTTTGGACAGGGTATTTCGACATGCAAAGTGTTTTGCCGCCAATCCCAATGAAATCCCTTGTAAATCAATTTGTAATGTGCAATGTCCTATTGTTTCTACAAGTGCACGTGTGTGGACAGGCACAGATCCTAATGCATGGGTGTGGGTACACATAGTAAATTCATATATTATACTTTATATATATATATTCATTTACATCCAATTAAATGATGGGCGTCGGCTGTGATTTTACTGCATACTGCCGTGTCAACACATCTCACCGTAACACAGTTTCATAGCTTTTCACTCAATTTAAAGCCCTTTCTACATGGCTCATAGAGGGTATTAATCACTCATATACCAGTTTGCGCAGTTAGACCCTAATTAATTTGGCTAAGAGCAACTTATTGTGTTTATGCTGTAAGATGCAACTTTGGTTGATCACAACAACAAATATGATTGCATAACCTTCCATAATCCATAGAAACTTACTAAAACATTTACATATACAATTACATTCTAAAAGGATAGCATGCAATCTTTGAAATGAGAACAAAAAAACGTAAGGATAATCTCCACTAAGCATTGTATAGGGAAAGGCCAAGTGTCTCACACCAGACAAGCCTTATGGGAATGTAACAGCATTTAAGGCACTCTAATATGTACTATGGCATTTTATGGTCATGAAAACAGACTTAGTGTTTGTGTGCAGCATTCAAACACAGAGTAAATCTCTTTGGTCAAAACAGTGGACATTCTTCATTGTATTTTGATATTTGCATATCAATTTTTCTCCAAATTATAAATGGCTAAACAAAAAGGCCATTACAATTATTGCACATATGAGCAAGGAACCCAATTTAGTTTAAGTATAAATGTCTGAGGCTGTGTTTACACTTGCCCAAACGCACTGCGACCTGAATCATGCCCTAAACACTGTAGTTGTGGGGACAGCCTAATATCCATTTGGTTTAGATATGATGCTGAAGGGATAAAAATGTATGCGCTAATAGTAAATCTGCCAAGACAAAAACAAATTTCTTCATTGATTCTTTCTTCTCCTAAAGTAGCCTAATTCTTCTTTCAGCATGCTGTGGAACTGCAATTGTTTTCAATAGTAGTCCTCATAATAATTAATTTACCATTTAAAAAGTGAAAAGTCCGAAGTGGAAACTTGTGACCTCAAAATCACAAATTTGATGAAAGACTTCCCAAACAATAACCCTTGACCAGCCAGCATCTAGAACGTTCTTCCTGCTCCCACTGGTATCCTCCCCCTGGTATTGATTCACTGCATGGGGGTTTGGCAGGCATTTGATGGCTGTGTGTGGATCTTACTGTTGATTAGAGAGTTGATATACGGCCAGATACGATCTGTCTCTGTGCCAGAGAATGTATGCAGGATACCCCGTGATCTGGCGGGGGAACAGAACAAGTATTTAAAGGTACGCTCCTCAATTGTGTTATAGAACAATCAGAGCCGCACATGTCTACACTGGCTCACTGTTTATATTTTAAAACACAACTCTACACGTACGGGTATGTGACTGTAGGCGGGGTGGTAGAGAAGAGTGCAAGCATCAGAGTCCTGTAGGAGGAGGAGTAGAGAGGCATGCAAGCTCAGCACTCAGGTGCAGGATTTTCAAAGTAATTAAACAGAGTTTTAAACAGAGTAATAACAAGGGGAATTGAAGACAGAAATCGAGTAATTAACCTTTACATTTAAAGCAGAATTTATTGATTTATTTAGTTGGTATGTTGGTGATTTATTGATTGTATATACATTACTTCTATACACACACACACACAGTTTAATACATTTTGTCACTGTCTCACAGTGATATTGCAATAAAAAAATACATATAACGTACTTATATGCTGTATCAGACTGAATATTGACTGTATAAATTACTTGAGATTTGCAATAAGCCTCATCTGCAAGAAATCAATTGTTATAAATAACTGGCCTATTTCCCTTACGTCATACCAAATGATAAAATATACTTGAGGTTCATTGTGGACTTACTTGTATAGGTCTATGACAGGCTTGGCCACATCTTTGTAATGTCGGAGTCTGGCTACCAGCACTTCTGGCTTATCGTCATCGTGTTGAATCAGGGGCTCCCCGCTGATGTCATCCCTGCCCTGGGGAGACATGGCACAGTACAGTACAATACAATACGGTTTTTCGCTAGAGGTGCTAATACTGTTACAAATAACCTGTCAGCAGAGAGCTGAACAGGCGTAGAAAAAGCTCTTAAAATTCTAATAGAGCAACCAGGGACATGCCGTGTAGCTTTTTGAACAGTATGACCTATCACATGCCCTCTCCTGTGACTCCTATTTATCCAGGCTCTCTCTCACCATCCATGTTTAACCAAACAGTGAACAGCTCAGACGTCTTGATTTCACCTTCTCTTAACTTCTTAAAGGGGTAACACACATTCAAGAAGCTCAGAAACCTCTGATTTGAATTGAACTTCTATGTTAAGACTCCTTTAAAAAGGTGCAGTAGGCAACTTTCAAATATAAATTCTCCAAAATGTCCGCATTGTACCTTTTGAGCAGAAATGTATGAAACATAGTCAATCTGAAGAGGTAGTAATATGTGTTCATGCCAGACCTGGACCCGCGGAGGGTTGAAGCCCATGTTGTAGACCCGGCCGCTGGCTGGATGAATCCACCGGTCACTCAGTCTCTCCTTTAAGGTTTCGTGGGGAATGTTGAGGCTGATAACCAGGTCCAGCTCACATACACTGTTAAGGGCCTGGGCCTGGGCTAGGGTCCGAGGAAAGCCTGGAGAAGGCAGAAGGTTCAACAGGTACAGTACATGTCAGGCCATGGGGACAATGAGTTTACTGTAGGTAGCGGGTGAATAAGAGCAACTGCTCTTTCAGCTAGTGAAAGAGCAGGAGATGCGTGTGTCTGTTAACCTCTATGTGTTAACCATTAGAGGGAGAGCGAATGAATGAGTGAGCAAAGAGAGAC
>JAODLI010002503.1:0-10485 GCA_027575585.1 Percopsis omiscomaycus
ATACTATCATACTGTCATGTTGTCATGTTGTCATGTTGTCATGCTGTCATGTTGTCATACTGTCATACTGTTATACTATCATACTGTCATGCTGTCATGTTGTCATACTGTCATACTGTTATACTATCATACTGTCATACTGTTATACTGTCATGTTGTTATACTGTCATGTTGTCATACTGTCATACTGTTATACTATCATACTGTCATGTTGTCATGTTGTCATGTTGTCATGTTGTCATACTGTCATACTGTTATACTGTCAGGTGTAAGGCAAGACATGTATCAGATTGTCTGATCACATCACACACGCTAATCCACAGACACAGAGCACAAAGCGGTGGCATTTACTGCGGCTCATTTAGTCACTTACACTTACATCATCCGTTGCAGTATTGTCCCCTGCACACCTGTTGCGGCATGAGCTCATCAGAGGGCATTTATAAAGCCAATCTAAATTTGTCCCTGCTTTGATTGCCGTCCCTGCACCGTGTCTGTTATGCAAGCGCCGAAAACTCCCAAGAGAAGGCGCTATCGAGATTACAGGCTGCTCAGGGGTCACGGGCCCACCGGGGACAAAAGACCTTCTTCCTCTGTTGAGCGATGTCATGTCATTCCCTGCCTCGCACATTCTCACATGACAGTAGTGTGGATGGCACACTTAAAGGAATATTTCACCCAAACACGATAAGTGTGTGAAAAAAGGGGTTGTAATCCCTAATGGAGATACAATGGAGTTGATAGGGGATCAACACTTAAAAAAGAATTGTTGCCCTAAGCTTTTTCTTCTACAATTTTTCGGGTGAAGTATTCCTTTAACTTTCCACACTAACGTTCACATTTTGTCGGACCATCCACACTACAGAGGGGTCATATCTACTGGCGCAAAACAATGTATTTAGCATCAAAGTGGGAACAGCACGATGCACGACCGCATGCCGAACTGTGTACGATGCCGCTCACCTTCGCCTGAACCTTTGGGAGATCCTGCCTGCGCTCCGAGACGGCCACGCGGCAGCCTGTGGCCCCGGCTTGACCCTCGCAGGCTCCCGTACCCGCGCTTGCTCCCATGCCCGCCTGCATGGGCGGCGCGGCCACCAGACTGTCCCTGCAGGGGGGCTGTGAGCAGGCAGGGGATGTGTCTGGAGACAGCAGCACTCCCGTGCACAGTGACAGCAGAGGGAGCAGTCCCAGAGCACTGGGGGGCATCGTGAAGTCAAAGATACCAGACTTAAGCCAGACAGAGGCCAAAAGCACCGTCACCCTCGTCTGGTGCCCGATGTTGCTTCCACTCGGGGGGCGGTCGACTTTGACCTCCGGGAGAAGAAGCCTGGCTTCACTGCTTGATAGTCCTTCAGTCCCGTCTCTTTGTCGATCGGTGTCCCAGGAGTTAATTGTCTACGTTACTCTACCATAGCTGCACCTCTATCACTCTCTCACTCTAGGTCTTCAATGTAGGGTCTTTCCTCTGTGTTTTGATCTATCTATCGGTGCCGCAATGTTTTCTGTGTCCTGCTCTTTGTTTCATCTTCTCTGCCTCTTTCCTTACTTACATCTGCCTCCCTGTTGCCCCTCGTTCTCTGGCTCTCCCTCTCTCTGTTAGTGAGGCTGCTTTGGCTCAGATTCCTAGATAACTGCAGCACTCTTTGCTGTCTGACACGCACAAATGCACCCACCCCCGATACTCTCACACACACACGCACGCACACACACTCTCATGCATGCGCGCGCGCGCACACACGCACACAAGCATATTCATTCCATATGCTTCAAATGCTTCAGGTATGTGTCTGCATGCGTGTCGCCTGAAACTCGCGTCCCAGGTTCTCACTCTTTTGTTTTCTAGTGTTTTAGTAGTGTGTGCGTGTTTACAAAGCAAGTTCCACAGAGGTCATAAAGAGCACCCGGTCAATGGGTGTGGGAGGCAGGAATTCCTCAATAAACACCAGAGCCATCCTGGTCAACAAAACACACTGAGACTAACAAGGAACGCAAACAATCGCGAGCACGTGCACACGTATGCCCACACAAAACACACGCACGCACGCGTACATATACGCACACACACACACACACCAAGTGCTCGCAATTTCAGGTAATCTTAATCGCTAGAAGTTCTGTAAAATAGGTATTATAATCATCAATCCCCAGCTAGAGAATTTGTTTCTGGTCAAAAATTTAAAAACTCATAAACTCAAAAATTGTACACACTATTTTCCCATGTTTCTTGTTACAGTAGCCTAAGTTCAACTAAAAAAACACATTGACATTAATCTCTTAAATTATATATTTACAGTTGTCATAATATAGAGTAATCTCTCTAAATATATATATATATATATATAAAAAACAATTTAAGAATTTATGTCATGCAGGAGAACTGTGCTTGGATAACATGTTTTCATTTTATATAATAAAAGTATTTTAATAAAGAACAATTCTGCTAGTAGTAAACCTTTTGCTGTACTGCAATGGTTCCAGAAGAGTTATAGAAATCTCCTAAAAGTACATGAACGTATACTGTATATCAGTATCCATCTTAAGGAATTGAGTTTCTCTATGAATGTTTACTGATATTCTTTGAGTGATGTGAATATGTTTCTCTGGAGAATTCGAGGCTATCAGAACATCAATTCCTCATTGTAGATTGCTTCTATTATTTTGTTATTCCCTGTTCCCGGGAGCGCATTTTTGTTAAATACAGGCTACACCGCCCTCTAGTGGTGATTTGTCTTCCATATCGCCGAATGATTCCATTTATTTAGCAGCCCAATCCCGAGTGGTGGTTTCATAGATTTTCTCATGTATTACATTTTTTTGTGGTAGATGCTGTATTCACTTAAATAATGGATATTTAAAACTGGGGACCCAAAGACTACTGTTCTTATTATTATATCATAATTGTATCATATAAATATATCAAAACGTACACAAAGTTGGCTATGACATTTCCCTTACAGCTTGTCTGACTCTGCATTGAGAACAAGTGTGTATACAAGTTTCTACAAGTTTGTGTAGAATTTGAGAATCAACATTATTGGAAACACTCTTCGGGTGTTACAGAGGTTGTCCAATGTCGCCTTCTCGATATTTAAATGTTCCAAGAGATCTTAGGGTCATCATAGAGACCATCAAACACAAGGCCAAATGTACCATATAGCCTATGGTTGTTTCTGGTGTCCACTTGTGTAGCCTACAGGTAAATTTAGGACCAGGAGGAAACCGTGAGTCATCAATTCATTGAACTATTGAACCACTGCTATTTGTCACGCACTAAAACGCATCCATCATGGGTTTGATGGGGACCAAAAGACTATTATAAATATCGGCACTTGAGCGTTCAGCGCTGTTCCGTCTTCTCTTTACTGTGTCAATCAATTGACCTATCAAGTCATTGATGACTCATCAATTTGTTATCCTTCCCTGATCGTTGTATGAGTGCCTGGCTGAGGCTAATACGCGCGAACTTATTTCAAACGACGATTTCTGTAAAGACGAGACGTCATAATATAGTTGGAGTTTGTGAGTAGGCGGGGAAAACGTGTAGTTGCGTCTGACGCAGCGACGCAAGCGATGTTTCGGAGAAGGAAGTGAAAGGGGAAGAGAGACCTGGGTGAGAATAGCAAATAGCAAGCTCGCTGGTAAAGGGCCAGCTTATGAGGAGAACTACAACGTTTTAAAACCAATTGTAGATAGCGTTTTCGTGTATATGGTGTGCTTTATTTAAGATATCCGGGGAAAGCTTGACAGATTTTCTAGTTCGAGGGCAAGTCATTTTACGCTTGCTAACGAGTTGAATCTCTGCGAACTAGCTAGGTGGCTAACGTGACGCCTAGTCGCTAGCCTTCTCAACAATAATAGCCAGTTAGCAGTGAAAGCGACCCACGTCAACAGAGGCGTCGTTCCCGTGTGCCACAAATTGAAAGTAAGTTTTAAAGACGACAATTAGTAATTCTTTCGAATGCCATAATGTCTACTCTGTATTTGTTTAACGCAATGCTGACAGTTTCATATTATCGCAAAGGCTGCCGCCGGCGATGGTGCAATGTATTTCGAAAAGCTGGTTGGCAAAAAAACAAGGACGGCCTGTAGCTTTGAGCTCGGTCGATTTTAACAAGAAAATACTCATCAATCGACCACAGACCCTGCCAATAATACAGTCCGGTTCCCCTTGTTATTTTTCACGCTCATTTAAAGCTGTCATATTTTGGTAAATGTTTAACACGAATTAAAACCTATAATATGCATAGACGTTGTTTTGCATATGTCTTGTATATGTGCTGTTTGTTCTATTCTATATTTCCTTTGCTTGCAGTGTATGCAATGAAAATATTGTACAGCATTGATTGTGCGTGTTTGGTTCGGATTACCTAATCACAGCGGGGTTTTGTTTCAATTCTGACCTAGTCTTTACTTGTTTGTGATCTTTCTGGAGTCCATTGCACAGTGACTTGGCAGCTTAAGCTACTTGTGCAACAGGTTATGTTGCTTTGAAATATCATGACCAGAAATAAGTAATGATATCGCTTTATATTCCCCTTTGTGGCTTAATAGCTGGTATTCATTTCCTCATTTAGCTTCTTTAATTTATGGTAATCCAACAACATTCAGATCATTTTTGATATGTTTGTTTACATTGTCATGTTCCTAGGTACATAAACAACCCTGGGGTTGCCGTGCCATGACATATTGAAGAACAGTTTATTGTTCAATTTGATCATATATTAGTTGTGAAAAGCTGCCCTACCTTGAGACTTGCCTACCCTCTTGGGAATTTTGAGTGCCTTCCAGGTTGAGATTCACTCAAATCCCACTGGTTGTACAGAAAATTCCTGAAGGGCATACTGGAGTCTTCTAAAAGAAAACTTGCTGGCAAATGAACAGTTGTTTCTCTAAGATTAGCAGCATAGAGATCTACTTTTTATCAGGTAGAAAGGCAGTTTAAATGCTAGTGGCTTGTTATTGTGTACCGTCATATTTTCATATTATTGGCCTTGTGGTAATTCATAAACCACTGTTTACCAACAAAAGCTCATGTTGTGCTGCTAACCAGAACACGATGCGTGGCTTTGGTTTGCGTTGAGCAACACTGACTGACTTAGCCTATATTTGCTTCAGAGATTGTTTGTGTCTACTAGTGTGTCCATGCAACATTCCAGATCAGATGAGACATGGGATTCATTGCTGCCTCTGCCAGTATCACATTAGTATATTTAAAACATGATGGGACTAAAAGGAAAGCAAGACCACACATTACAATAATACCCATAATGTAGTTGTTACCTTGTGAACACATGTCTCGATCTGTTAATGATGGAAAATTGTAATTGGGGATTGGAAATTATATAGTCTTCCGGTATAATATTAATTTACAAATGTATTAGTTGATACTTTTAAAGTTAAGTGGTTTCATCTGGTGGTTCGCTGTTGCCTCACAGCAAGAAGATTCTGGGTTTGCCTTTTTGTGTGGATATGTATATATTCCTGTTTTCGCATAGTTTCTTCTGGGTGATCTGTTACTCCCCCACACCAAAATACATGCATGTTAGGTTCAAATTCTCCTTCAATAGCCTTATTCAAAGCCAACCACAAGTCTAATTTAGGACTAAGACGTAAATCAAAACATGTTACAGGGCTCAACACTAAGTTTTAATAGTGGTTGCCAGGCTGGCAAGCAGGCACCGGCTTTTGGTTGCCGACACGGCCAACTGTTTCTGTCGAGCCCTCCTTTACGAGGTCCGAGCCGGCAGCGTTCATGAATCTATAGTGTCCTCCGACCGCTGCTTAGATCGGGGCTAAAGGTCTTGCTTTAGGTGTTTCTACAGTCGTGAGCGCGTGCCTTTGTCAATACTGCACTGAGAACTGTTGTTCTCCGGGCCACTCTCTGCTTCGCTGCACGAGGGCTACTGAAGTGTCTCACCTGAAAGTAGGGACGTGCCCTTTTGTATTCAGTGGGAATTTGAGTGCACTTTTGCAGCTCTTTGTGTGTACGTTACGTAACTGCCCAACTTGGTGGTAGGTTTGTTTTTTTTGGGCAGGGAGTTAATTAATCTTTGTCAAATTATGACAAAAGATGGGTTTCCACGTCTTGATGGTGGTCACTTCATTTTCTCTTATGTTCTTTGCCTAGACGAGCATGGCCAATACACTCGGTTTGTGTTAATGTGTTGCCATGGCTACACCCTGTCTATGAATAAACCACAACAGATTCTATATGCCCTGTTTTATGATGGCTAAAGCCCGATGTTTACGTAGCATTTATTTTTATTGCTATTCTGTTTGTGTATATTTTATACATTTGATATGCTTCAGTGTTTCCTTACTCTCTGTGGGCAAGTCGTTCTTTAACTTGTAGTCCAATAAATCTAGGACTACAATTTGCTTGATGTTTAGCTATACAAGCTCAACCGATTGACACGGCTGTCCTGCATTAAGGCTCATCAAGTGCTGTATTTGAACCTTTTGCACTGCTGCGTTCATTTGCTACCTAGTCACGCCTTGAAGAAGGTCTCTGGCTGAAAGCTCGCAGATTTGAATGTTCGGTATGCGGATGCTTCTTTACATTGTTTTGATTATATAAAGCTCCAGCACCTCAGCCAAGCCTGATACAGTTTTTTTCCTCTATTATTAAAGACACATTTTCAAAGTTACCGAATAAGGTGTATACGATAACATAATGTGTACAATATGTAAATCACACCGGCTTACACTTGCAAAAACGGCAAACAAAATAAATAACTTTCCCTGAACGTAGTTGGTAAATAGATATTGTAGATTTGTATGAATATTATATTAGATTCCACAAGCCAAGTAAAGCAGTCTATATCTTCCAGTTTGTGCCTTTTTTATCAGTGAGAATAGTTAAGGCATTTAAGTAGACACTTTTATCCAAAGCGACATAAAGTACAAATAACCAGGGACAGGGGTTGCAAATTAGTCATGGCTAGAAACCTGTATGCATGGAATCTACTTTGTATTCTTTATAAAGAAATGTTCAATGCATTTGTCCCTGTCAAATAAACATTAAATAAATTAGAAAACTAAAGAGTATTAAGGAGCAAGTAGGGGTTAGAGGAGTATAGGTCTTGACTGGGATCACTCCCTAGACCTTTTTATCTGGAGTCAGCCTGTGCAATAGACTATACACCTGAAGTGGGCTAGCCAACTGGTTATTCAATACTCAAGATGTTTAACTTGACAAATAACAGATAAGACACGGACTGCATATATAAAATAGATAACGAATGCTGTTATCGTATGTTTTGTTTTATTCTTTTATTTTTTTATTTTTTTGGGAGAATGTTTTTTTCTTTTTCTTGCATCCCTTTTAGAAGTCACCACAAAATAAATCTAGTTATTATATCTCCGTGCCAGCGACAGCCGTGGCCGGAGGCATTATGTTTTCGGTTTGTCCGTCTGTCCGTCTGGCTGTTGTACGTATGTCCCATTCTTGTGAACACAATATCTCAAGAACGCCTTGCGGGATTTTTTTTTTCAAATTTAGTACATTCACTCACTTAGACTCAGAGATTAACTGATCTGATTTTGGCGGGTCAAGGAGAGTAATTCTAGTTCTTTCTCTGATGATACTGCATAGCCACAGTGCATCATTGCCTACCGTATTTGCTGAGCGGTTTATTCAGGACTGTACTGTAGTAGAAGTACTGTACTTTGTTGTCGGTTTCCCGACAGTTGACAATGTTCATTTGACGTATTATTACATTGCTTGACATGGTTTTGCAGTTTTTGTGTGAGTAGTAGTACTCTTTAGGTAATGGCTAGTCTTATGAACAGAAATGTCTTTCTGCTGGCCTTACATGCATCCTGTGCATGCATAAGGAAGAGTGATAGAATGATGTGTTCCTCGTGATTCACCCAACAACACATGACACAATGGAATGAATGGAGTTCAAACCTGATTGGTCCAATGGCATAGAGCTCAATACCTACATTTCTAGGCTAATGTTTGTGATAGACTTGTCTACATATAAACACACCGACTCATGCATGGAATTTATTGTCCAACAATAGGGTTACTCGTGATTGGGTTGCAATTTATAATGAATTGGGTATGAGGGCACTGGATCGTTTATTATTTTGCATGCCTAACATTCTTGTTTTTGTTTTATTTGTCTTTCTGCAGCTTTGACAAAATGACATCCAGGAAGAAAGTTCTCCTGAAGGTCATTATTCTGGGGGATTCAGGGTGAGTCAGAATGGCCCGTACTATGCAGCATCAACCGGGTTGTTTGTGAACATCAGCTTGGATTTGGATAAAAACAAGTCTACTTAGTAATTATGACAGTATTCAAAATGAGCTTGCTCTTTTTTTTACTGCGGTGTTTTAATTTAATTTGACCCATTTGGTTCAGTTTTACTCTTGTGTGGCATTTTACTTCATTGGGGAAATCAGGGATGTAGCTCAATTTCTACCTTCTGTCAATTTGATATAGTAGATAGCACACATTTAACGGGCTAATAATAAAAATTATTGGCTGTTGGTTTCTATTTGATCATTGAAGATATAAGATTTAAGATATAACTGAGCAGAGGAATCTATAAACCATGGGCATTACCTGGTATGGACTTTTTTTTCTTTTTTTTTTCTTTCTTCTGCTGTTTTACCAACTTGTGTATTACCCTTCTGCCTCTTTTGACAGTGTTGGAAAGACCTCCCTGATGAACCAGTATGTGAATAAGAAGTTTAGTAACCAGTATAAAGCTACAATAGGAGCAGATTTCCTGACAAAGGAAGTGATGGTGGATGATCGGCTCGTTACAATGCAGGTGCGCCACAATGAAAAAAACAAACGGAAAAGCTATAAATTCTGAAGTTTTGTGCTAGGCTGCTAGCGCATAAAAATGATTATATAGCCTAGCATATATCATCATTATTGTTTTTATTATTATTAAGGACACTGCAGGAGACTAAAGTTGATATAAAAAGCACTGGTTTTACTGCATGGTTTGTGGAATTCTTATTTGCTTAATAGTTTCTAGTTGGAACTATGTAGATCCTTACATCAATAATTACTCACCCAAATGTCAGTGTTTAATGTTTCCCTTAAATCCATTGATCGCACATCAACAAATGATATAAAAGCAATTCACTTGACATATTGGCAGTGAGCTTTCCTGGACCACGTCTGTCTCATTCTTTGGCTTCTTAGATCTGGGACACAGCTGGCCAGGAGAGATTTCAGTCCTTGGGTGTGGCGTTCTACCGTGGCGCTGACTGCTGCGTGCTGGTGTTTGATGTGACTGCACCAAACACCTTCAAGACTCTGGACAGCTGGAGGGATGAGTTCCTCATCCAGGCCAGCCCGCGAGACCCCGAGAACTTCCCCTTTGTGGTGCTAGGCAACAAGATTGACCTGGAGAACAGACAAGTCAGTATATATTCTGGCTTGTCTGCTTATAGATTTGCTCAACAACTTGTAGTGACATTTGTATGGAGAAAAAGAAGCTTGATGGATTCAAACGTAATATTTTTCTGCTGCTACCATTGATCTCCTTTACATCTGTCCGTGCATACAGGTAGCCACCAAAAGGGCCCAGGCATGGTGTCAGAGTAAGAATAATATTCCCTACTTTGAGACCAGTGCCAAAGAAGCCATCAATGTAGAACAGGCATTCCAGACGATTGCGCGCAACGCCCTTAAACAGGTGGGTAAAATACAACTTTAAAGGGCAAGTACTGTGGTGCTTTGTTGTTGTTTGAAATGTCCACTTCAGTACTGAAATAATAATGTGGATGTGTATGTATTGAATTTTGAACTAGTCTTGTGAACAAGGGTCTTAGAATCCACACAAGAAAACAAGAATTGTCATTTTAACCTGAGAGATTGTGCATTCAAAATGTAATTCATGCAAAATTTTTAGTTATCAGACCCTTAATTAGATTTTTGTTTGATTTTCTTCCCGGCGTACCTCAGGAGACGGAGGTGGAGTTGTATAATGAATTCCCGGAGCCCATAAAACTGGACAGGAACGACAGAGCTAAGCAGTCAGCTGACGGCTGCAGTTGCTAAGGGATGACTTGGACCATCTTCTCTTTGGCTTTCTGGAACAACCCCCCCCCTCTCCCTTCCCTCCCCCTTTCCCGTCACCAGTCACACCACCTACTGTACGTCACCCCCCCAGGGAACGGACGTCCCTCCTCGTCTTCCTCCATGCCTTCCTCCGCCATTTCATCAACACACCGCCACTCACACACTATGCTGACCACAGATGCCCTGCCCCCAACCCGCCCAACACTTAGAACACAGTAGTACACTAGCATACCTTTTTTCCCATACATGTGCTGACAAGTCCCGAGCCCTTGACGTCCCACGAGAGAAGAGCCACAGTCCCTGACTCGATAAAGGGGACCCCCCCCCTCGTCCCACCCACTTGCCTGGCTGTGGGCCCCATGTTTCTCATGGAGGTGCCGTGATGGAGCCCCGTTCTAAGAGTGCAGTCGAGAACTCTAGATGGACTGGCTGT
>JAODLI010002504.1:0-10484 GCA_027575585.1 Percopsis omiscomaycus
CATTCCTCCTTTGTCTTTTAGTTGTGAGCTTCTGCCTTAGCTTGCTATCAACTCAATGAGATATTAAATATCTAAATACTAATTCCTTCACACCCCGCTCCTAACTCAAAAGTTCCTCTCAACGTAATTCTATGTATCACTTATGTTTTAGCCTACTGCATGAAAATAAAATTGCAGCTGACAAATCTATAATCACTGCATCATCTTCAACCGCTTATCCGGGGTCAGGTCGCGGGGGCAGCAGCTCCAGCAGGGGACCCCAAACTTCCCTTTCTTGAGCCACATTATCCAGCTTTGACTGGAGGCACCCAGGGGTCATCCTTACCAGATGACCGAACTGGCTCCTTTCAACACAAAGAAGCAGCAGCTCTACTCAGTTTTTCACGGATCGCTGAGCTTCTCACCTTATCTATAAGGGAGACGCCAGCCACCCTACTGAGGAAACCCATTTTGGCTGCTTGTACCCGCGATCAAATTCTTTCATGACCCAGCCTTTATGACCATAGGCGAGTATAGGAACAAAAATTGATCAGTAGATTGAGAGCTTTGCCTTCGCGAATACAATACCGCTCTGGCCGCTCGAATTCTCTGGACAAATTCCTGCCCCATTGTCCCCTCACTCGCGAACAAGAGGTATTTGAACTCACTTGGGGGTAAGGACTCATTCTCTATCTGGAGTAGGCACTCCATCGGTTTCCTGCTAAGAACCATGGCCTCAGATTTAGAAGTGCTAATTCTCCGCTTCCCACTCGGCTGCGAACTGATCCAGTGAGTGCTGAAGGTCACAACATCTGCAAAAAGCAGCGATGACATCCCCAGCTTACCGAACCACAACCGCTCCCCACCACGACTACGCCTTGATATCCTGTCCATGAATAACACAAACAAGACAAAGACTGGAACGATTCCAACTTACTGATGGGGGACCCAGTCATACCTTCTCCAGATCCACAAAACACATGTAGACCGGCTGGGCATACTCCCAGGCCCCCATCAGGATCCTTGCGAGAGTAAAGAGCTGGTCGATTGTTCCACAACAGGACAGAATCCACATTGTTCCTCTTCAATCTAATCTTCAAGTCTTTCGGCTGAACCCTCCTTTCCAACAGCTTGGAATAGACTTTACCAGGGAGGCTAAGAAGTGTGATACCCCGATAATTGCTACACACTCTCTGGTCCCCCTTTTTGAATAGGGGAACCACCACCCCAGTCTGCCACTCCTTGGGCACTGTCCCAGACTTCCACTGCAATGTTGAAGAGTGTTCCAAGACATCCCCTCAACACCCATTGCTTTCAGCATTTTTGGACAGATTTCCTTTATCCCCGGGGCTTTGCCTCTGGTGACGCCACCCAATTCCCCCCTCAGTTGAGGTCAATAGTGTCCCATCCTAACTGCACACAGCTTAGATGGTTCCCCGCTTCCCCCTGCTGAGGTGGCGGACGGTCTTCCAGAAACACCTTGGTGCCGACTGAAAGTCCTTCTCCATGGCTTCTTAGTATTTCTCCCACACCCGCTGCTTTGCCTCTTTAACAGCCACAGCCCTTCGGGCCCGTAGGTACCCTGCAGCTGCCTCCGGAGTCCCCAGGATAACATATCTCAGGACTCCTTCAGTGGGATGACTTCCCATCGGAAAATATCCTACTAGCGTTAATCCATGCATAAACTTTTATATGCATCAATTTGACATCTGACAATGAATTATAGCTCATTAAAAATGTTACATTTGTAGGTAATGGCAAACATGGGCCGAGGGGAAACCTCGCTTTACCCTGCTTTCCAGCTTAGTTAGCGCCTGCCACCCTCAATGGGGGAGATTTTTGTGCTTCGGTGTGCAACGTTAGAATGACCAAACCTACCATGCTAGTATGCGGCATACATTTCAGTCATTTGAAAAGTAAAGATGGTCCTTACTCCTAAACTGTTCTTCACAATTGAAAAAGGAGGTGCGTTAAGAATCAGCATGTTTGACTCATTATACAAGTAATTTCAACTATCTTATTTTTCACAAAGCTGTCAATTCTAACTACAGGGGAGATAGCTTGCCATCATGGAGAAAGTCACAAGAGAAGTTGACAAAACTGTCTAAATGGAAAGAAGCAACAGAAAGAATACAGGTATGTTGAAGTTTGTCATTGTGAGTGTCTGATCTTAGACAGATTATAGGTATGCATAATATAGTTTAATGGTCGTTCAAGCAAATATTTTAACAAGTCTGTTCCACTTGTATAGCTCAACCTCTCATACATATATAAACACTTTACATAAAGAACTGTTATTGGTATCCTTATTTGCATATATGTTTTCCAGGTTCTCAAGCTATGGTAGCCACCAGGAGTGTTGCTGTGGACAACACCACATCCCAGCATATTCTGATCTGTTAATCGACTCCACTCCACTTAAACGGAAAGCCCTCCACGTCTATTCTGAACCGGTTCAGAGTGTGTTATAAGGTGTTTTAGCGTTAGTCATCTAGTACTCGACTGGTTGTGTATTCATACTAATTTTAATGATAATTGTGACAAGTTAGTTTTTTCTTTACATACAGCATTAAGCTCTTTGCAGCAGACATTTTGCTCCTCTGTGGGCATTGTCCTGCATTCTCCACAGGTGCACCTGCGATATTTCAACATTTGAGATTTTAATTCTATGTTGTGAACAATCTAACAGTATATGTCGTGGGGCTACTGGGTATTTCACACACATATATATATATGTATATGTATATGTATGGTAATCAATATGTGCTTTTCCACTGAAGGAACTTGTGGGCCGTTTTAGAGGGGGCGGTAACATGCGGCGGTTTCGGGGCCGAAAGAACTACCTACTGTGGGGTAGGTACTTCTGAGCGGCTCTGGAAAAACTGCTTAAACAACGCGCAAAGGCAATGTTGTAGGTCTGTAGTTCCAGCACACAGTGCTGGAACTCTCTTGGAGACTGAGAGGAAAAAGGTTGTATGTCGTTATCCTCTGACTCAGAATTTGATTCTGGCTATATATGGATATATGGCTGCACCATACCAATATAGCTTGTAGACAGAGTATCCATTTCGCACTCTGGACCAACTAGTGGTATTTGACAGTTGAGACAGACGGCACCTTTCCTGCGATGGGGCGTGGCTTCGGCACCTTCAGCGGACCCACCCCATTGTTTGAGAGCAGAGAATAGTGGTTCTTTTTATCACAATTTCGAAACCAAATTTGATATACTTGCCAAATGTTTTTTATTTCATTCAGATTTGGCTGGGTGGTTAATAACATTTTTATGTGGTGTGATAAACTCAGAACACATATTTATTTCTGCTTTACACGATCTTTAATAAAATAGCATTGTCAAATATTTTTATGTAGGCCTATATACAATGGCACTCACCAGTAGAATGCCATATGGGAAGTCCTTTAGACCTCTGTCTCGAGGGGAATCCAGAACCACAGGAAATTGCTGGTGTGGAGAGTCAATATAACCGAACTCCAGCTCATCCTGAATTAAAATAACAAACAAAAAAAACATGTGTGTTGGCACTTTAGAAACAATATTATTCCTATCGTGACCAGGTGATTATTAAGGAATTTTTAAGCGCTTGCTAAGATGTTGAGTCAAAATGTATAGCCCTCTTCCTTCTAGTCTTAAAGTTATTGTTGCAAGGTTGACCTACAACCACCCAGCACCCAGCTTAGCAACACCCTTAGAAAATCACTGTAGGCCTACACCCTCGAAACGATCTAACAACACCCTAAAAACCACCTGAGACACCCTAGCAAACTACCAACAATGTGGCAAAAACTATTGAGACCGTACTCATAAAGGTGAGTTCATGATGTGCTTATGTGCACAATAACAGTATAGTGGTATTTTTGGACTTTACATTTGTATATTTGTACATTTCTATAGTGTAATAGAATAAAACAAATAATAAAAGTGGGTAACACTTTGTTTGATTTGTACGGGTGTGCATAAGACTGACGTGACACCGTCATAACCATGACATGACCCCTGTCATGAACATGAAAGAGTCTTTATGAATGTTTGACTGTTGTCATTCAGTAAATGTATATTCATTTATAATGTCCACGACAACATTACCCGTCATGAACATGCCATGGCAGGCCTAATTATCAAACTTAGAGAAACAATTTAGTGTCCCAGTCTCCCACAGACAGCCTAGTTTTCTCTCACTCTCCCCTTCTCGCTCTCTTTTTCTCTCTCTTTCGGTGTGTGTGCTTGAAGCGCCGATTACAGGTGCTGCTCCCTGGTGTGCGGGAAGCACCAACTGCCACCTATCCCACAATCAGTTCGGTGCTACTTAAAGCCTGCTTCACGGGGACATCGCCAGATTGTTGACCAAACCTTACCAGTTTGTCCTTCCTCACGATCTATTGCCTGTAGCCTAAATTATTGTTGTTTTGAGTTTTCTCCTCCCTGTATCCCTGCTCCCTAGTGACCCTGCGTTTTCCTTGTTTTTTCCCCCAGCCTTGCTGCCCCGTCAGTTCTCTTCCTCCGCTTCCTGGACTGCCTCTGCCTCCCCGACGCCCCGCTGCCCATTCCCTGTCTGCGCTTTGGCTGATCGGTTGCCTACCCGGTTACTGGAGTCCTGCCGCCTGCCCCCCTTACGCACCGTTGCCCTGCTGTTTTGACTGCCCGGAGTTCCAAATCTTTATAGACAATTATAGACAAATCTATAATCCTTCCTTACATGGAGTTGTTGATGGCTTTAAGGCTATCATTCATTCTTTGATTTTTCCATTTCAAAACCAATCGAGAAAACAAACAGCTTCTTCACCAGCTCAAGTAAAAAATGATTTTGAGTCAATTCACCACAAGCCATAGTCACATACAAGCTGGTTAGCGTCAGTCAAACGATGCAGAGGTAACATCAACACAACATTGATTGTGTTGAGCATTGAGTCACTCAGCCCTGTCTCGACTATTTTCTGTCCTGGCACCGGAATGTCAAACAAAGTAATTTTATTTATCATATGCACCGAATAACACAGGATCATTCTGTACAGAGAAATGGACATGTCACGCAATATCTACGCAGTAAGCATTAAGCTTATGTTATGCAACAAAACAAACAAACAAAAAGTTCAAAAAAGTTAAAGAGCACAACAATATAAGTAGCAATCCTGATATAAATATATATACACAAACAATGTGCAGTATGAAAATCTTACAAATGTTATAAATGCAGAGGTGCCTATGAATGGTGCATTTAAAGTGAGCTGATATACATTAGATGTAGAGGATGAAAGTGACCAGAACATGTCAGTGACCATTAATGTTTGTTGTTGAGAAGCCGTATGGCCTGAAGAAAATAACATTTTTTTAATCTGATGCTCCAGTAGTGTCTACCCGATGGCAGCAGTGTGAACAGACCATAACCAGGGTGACTGTAGTCCTTTATGATGTTCCTTGCTTTCCTATGGCATTGCTTTCCTATGGCAGGGAGATGGCATCCGATGATACGCTCCGTTGACTTCCCCACCTGCCTTACAAACAGCAGCGGAGCAGCTGCCATACCAGACAGTGATGCAGCCTGAGAGGATGCTCTCAATGGTGCATTTATAAAAGTTGGTGAGTGTTTTAGCAGACATGCCAAACTTCTTGATTCGTCTCAGGAAGTATAGGCACTTTTGGGCAGTTTTTATTACCGACTCTGCTTGCCTGGACCCAGTGAGGTCATCTTTGATGAACACACCGAGGAACTTCAACTCAGAGACTCTCTCCACTTCAACTCCATTAATGTGAATGGGGGCATGGTCACCCCTCTGACGCTTTCTAAAGTCGACGATCCTCTCCTTAGTTTTGCTGATGTTGAGAGAGAAGTTGTTGGCACCATGTAGCCAGGTTGCTAACATTCTCTCTATAGGCAGTCTCATCATTGTTGGAGATGAGACCAAGAATGGCGGTATCGTCCACAAACATTAGGATGATGTTGGAGCAGTGTGTGGCCACACAGTCATATGTGAACAGCACGTACAGGAGGGGACTGAGCACGCAGCCCTGAGGGGCTCCGGTGCTCAGGGTCACTGCAGAGGAGAAGATGTTGCCCATTCTCACCACCTGAGGTCTGCTCGTCAGGAAGTCCAGGTCCAGTTACACAAGGAGGTGTTAAAACCCAGGATCCTGAACTTGGGGATAAGCTTAGCGGGCACAATGATGTTGAATGCTGAGCTGTAGTCCACAAACAGCATCCTCACGTATGTGTTACATATGTGGAGAGGGCGGTGTGTGCAATGGCATCATCTGTCGATCTGTTAGGGCGGTAAGCAAATAGAAGTGGGTCCAAGGTATCAGGAAGAGTGGAGCAGATGTAGGTTTTGACAATGGTGGTTTGAAGCAGGAGGGGACCACATACTGTTTTAGGGAGAGGTTAAATATGGAGGTGAATACCTCTACTTGCTGGTCAGCGCACCCTCTGAGGACACGGCCTGGAATACCATCAGGCCCTGGAGACTTTCGTGTGTTCACTTTTTGAAAAGCTCTCGTCACATCAGCTGTGGCTCGGGACAGAGTGTAGTTGTCCTAGTCCTTAGCTAATCTCACAGGAGAGATGGTTTTGGCTGCCACAAAACGTGCATAGAAGGTGTTGAGCTCGTCGGGGAGCGAGGCAGCAGGTGGGGTGACACAGCTATTAATCCCTTTATAGTCCGTTATGTGTCGCAGTCCACACCACATTCGTCTGGGGTCAGAGTTGTGGTAGTTGAATTCCAATTTATCCCTGTAGTCTGTTTTTGCATCTCTGATTGCCCTCCGTAGGTCATATGGTGAAGCTTCCTGCAGCAGTCAGGACAGTAGAGTCATTATCCACCTTCTGCAAGAGACTTTAGACCCAGCTCTTCAGAATCCAACTTGGTACCTCAGCAACATGAAAAGTAGAGTATTGTATTGCAGTAGTAGAGGATAGAGGGTCCATGTACCAAGTATAATTCATCTGCAGTTGTTCACATTGCTTAATGCAAAATTTCCTAATTTCATTGTCCTAAGACTTGAATGCAATTTAGCGTGCCAAAGCGTTTACTTGTTCCATTTTCCAACTTGTACAATGAAAATTGAACAAGGAAGTCAAAACATGGAAACAGACACAACTCGTTAAACAAGGGGAATACTAACGGGAGAAGGATGACGAAATGACACACACAGCTCTTACTTTCACTCGTCTGTATTGAGTGAGGCAGGGAAGCACAATCCCTCTACTAATTGGTAATGCCTCTACCGAGGCATTACCAACCAAGGATCACCAAGGCCCAGTTGTTCAAAAAGTTTAATCTGGATAAAAATTATCCGGATTTGGAAATCCCAGGTTTTGCTATCTAGGATCAAGTAATCTATTTTATTTTTGTGCCGTTTTTTTTTAAAGCAACATTGGATTAGATCACCCTGATCCAGATAAAAATCTTTCAAAATTACCAAATCCGGATTACCAGTGCTCTAAATGGGACTACATATCACAATGTAGGCTACTAACTATATGAAGAACAACAGGTAGGATAGCCAGCGTGAAGTCACTTTACATCACTTGTGGGGTCACTTTTATTTGAAGAGACACTGAATACCCCTGTCGTTCTCTCAGAATGAGGGACTGACTGAATGTGCAATAAGCGATGCAATTGTTTTTTACTTTTGGCTGGTTCACCTTTGATGATTGTGTCATTGTAATAAATGTACAGTGATCAGTGACAGTTAAAATTAAATATATGACTTTTGTTTTATATTGACAGCTGTTTGGGGGATTATTTTATGGGGACAAAAACCTTTTCTTTTTTGAAATGTACTGTACATTTACATTTACAGCATTTAGCAGACGCTTTTATCCAAAGCGACTTACAATTACATTGTTCTATTACATGGAGCAGATAGGGGTTAGACATCTTGCTCAAGGATGCTTACAGGTAAGCTGACTCTGGGGCTTGAACCCACGACCTTCCGGCTGGGAGTCCAACTAGACTATCCTGTCCCTGTACTGTACTAAAAGGCTTAATAGTTAGCTTTATAGGTAATGTCAACATTATCACTCTAATGTTTAAACAAATCAAGTGCAAAATATAAATAAATGTGTATATATACTACATGATATAAATGTTGTATTATTTGACACATTTTAAAGTTTTATTTTGTTACTAAAATCCACCCTGAATCCACCCTTCTGTTGGGATTAGGATAATCCTGGTATATTTTTTTTTTGGATCAAAGGTATCCCAATCCTACTAAAAAGTTTTAAACAACATACTGAAGGTTTGATCCAGATCAAAAACAAAATGTAATTATCTAATACGATTTCAGAATCCTTTTTTTCTTTTGATCCATTCCGATAGCCGAAATCAGATCAGATTACTTCTGAACAACTGGTCCCATAACATATTTGTATTACTCCCTGGATTCATAGTCTTAAAATTAACTATTTTAGTATACATACTATTTAACTATTATAAATGAAATTACATGTCCTCAAAATGGAATACGATAAAAATAAAGTTAACTTTTAAAATCTATTATTCTGTCACTCGTGGCTTGTTACTACTCGTTAAACTCGACTTCAACTTCACCTTGGACATGAAAGGTGGCGGCCCTGAGTAGTGAGCCCCTGCAGCTAGCTATGTACGTGAGTCGAACTTTTATGTGTGTGTACGCATGAATTTATCGAGTTATTTTACCTCTCCAACCAAACACTGTTTAAATACCTGTCCAACAGCATAGCTACCTGTTATTTTCTGAAGATGACTAACACTAGCAATATTAATTGGTTTGTAAACTAGCTATCTGTTGAAGCTAGCTAATTACTGTTGTATGCTGACATTACTAGTTTATCATCAGCAGTTTGTCTGTGTCAAATGTAGAAGTTAGTTAACTGTACCCTATTCATTCATATATGTAAGAATTAGGGATGATTTGACATGCATTTTTATTTATTTATTGGGCTCTAGTGTGGTCTTTGATTTTCACAGCAAAACAGTTTTCTTTTCGGTGCAAATGACCAAGACCCCCATGGTGCTGGGTCTTTACACTTACAGATAAATGTATAATAAATTTGTGTAGATTTTGTATTAATCAGTGTTTACATACACAGCCTGGCCTAATTCTTCTGTAAGAAAGAATGCAGTGATTCACACAGTTTAAATGACAAGCGAATTTTGCACCGAACAGTTTGTGGCATACGCACTTTCCTATAGTCTTACATATGTGCTCCTCTAGTACATATGGTAGAGGTCATTTTGGGCAATGGTGTCATCTGTGGATCTGTTTGACAAACTGGAGTGGGTATAGTGAGGGGGTTATGTAGCCGCGTTAAGCGTTGACGTTTGGGCTAGAGGGCGGTAATCATTTAGGCACTAATGGTTTGGAGACAGGGATGATAGGGCTCCCTTTGAAACACGTGGGGACTGTAGACTGGAGCAGCGAGAGGTTGAAGACTTCGGCTGCACAAGTCTTGAGAATGCAGACAGAGAGATGCAATCTGGGCTCAGGGGCTTAGTTGTGTTTATCTTTTTAACAATAGAATCGCAGAGGCGGCTAGGTCGGATGTTCGGTTACTGTCAACTTTGACGTTTGAATCAACACCAGAATAGTTCCAGTCCAAGTTCTGTAGCATTTCCAAAGCCTCCTAGGCGCTCATCTTGCATCATCTGCTAGCCATTGTGTATGTGGCACACACACACTGTCCACACGGGTTGGCTGGGTTTTATCCGTGCCACGCATGGCTTTATTTACAAAGTCTATCACACACCGGGCTTCCACACGGCCGGCAACGTAGTACTCACAGGCCTTAAATACTGCCCGCAATACATATGTTTATTTTCCCAGAGCTTCCGTGTGGAGGCTCTCCGTTCTATCTGCTCCTTGGGAGTCCCCCTAGCTGTGTTAACTTTTCGAGAGACAGGTGATTAATAATTGCCCTCACTTGCCTCTCAGCCCTGTGAATCACACCTCCACACGTTCCCTCCCACACGCATCAGAGCTAAACCACGCCCCCACTCCCACATTGTAGTTTGCACAATGCTGTTTTTTTGTGTGTTTTATTGATCCTGGCAGAATGACAATAAATCCAGTAAATTGTTCTTACAGTGCAATATGGAGGAGCATGTGTTTGAGTTTGATGTTATAAATTCCAATGAGAGTTGTGCTTGTCGTGGTCAAAAACCATATGGTTGCGTTCATGCGTTCCTGCCTAGAGACACGTGTTCCATTGTACAAAAGACCTAACAGAATAGGTGCTGTATTCACTTGTCTGAAGACATGGGCGTGTCTTTGTCCACCTCCATATTGTACATAAATATGCATTCAGCACCTTATGCAACCATAAATGCAAGTTTAAGAAACATTTTTGTGAATGTTGTTTTGTGAAGGAAAAAGTTAAGGACAGTAGTCATTAGTTAAATTATTCACAAAATAGGCCAACATAACGTGGCGTGTGTGTGTCAGGGTTTTGCGTGGGGTGACCCAAATGCAGAGCAGAAAACTCAGGAGGCAGGCAGTGGATAACTGGGTA
>JAODLI010002505.1:0-10484 GCA_027575585.1 Percopsis omiscomaycus
GTACAGGAGAGAGACTTGGATTTCTCTTCAGTATAATTAAAGTGTATATATATATATATATATATATATATATACACACAGTATATATCTCAGGAGAAAAAAGTGTAAATACATCGGTATCGGCCAAAATTAGCTTGAAAATATCGGCATATCGAATCGGCCAAAATCCAATATCGTGCATCCCTAGTGTTTAGCTGTCTGCTTTCATCCGTTTCTTATCCACACTCCACATCTCAGCCATAGCCAAGAATCCAAGGATACATAGTAGCACAGTAACTGAGTACATGTACACTAGTGAAGAAATAATGGCCCTCTCAAAAAAGAGGTTTGTTCTAGATTCATTAGGAAGGACTTTTTCCACCGGAACATTGGCATAAATCACAGGATTTTACATCAACTCACTTGGGTTTTTAATTGCAAACCTCTGGAGAGTGTGGAGTTCCATGACCTCGCAGTGCCACTTTCAATCAGCCAGAATGTTCGTCTCTCACGCTACACCATGAAAATATGTGGCACAGAATAGGTTATTCTCCCCTCTAATGGATGGTTACTCATGCCGCCGGTGCCTCAGCATTTGGAGTTATGGGCTACACAGCGCTCAGCATCACAAACAGCAGTTAGCGAGCCGTTAGGACACCACCTCAGTCACCATGTCAACGGCGATTCCTGCCCAGGTTATGAGGCATTGCGATGGCCCTAGGGGCTGACATAGAGGCTCAACGAGCACAGAAAGGGAGACCTATCCGTGTCACTCTCGATATTATCCTTATCAAAATATGTCTGTTAGCAACAGTTTACTAAAATACAGATTACAGTAAAGCACAGTTCGACAAGCATTTGGGTTTTATCCAATGTGAATTTGACTGCTCAAATGAATTACTTTCCAGTATATTTTCCCCCCATTTCTTTCCTAATCCCATCACAAATAAAGGCCTATGCGCTCATGAAACACGCTGTTGTTGCAAGCTTTAAACTCAGGTATTCGCAACCCGTCACAAGCGGCTTTAACAATTAGTTGAATTACCTGGAGCTGAATTAAGTCTAAGCCTTATTAGCCTACACAGTTGAACTGAAGACAATACAACCTCCAGCATGCGCTGAGTAAACAAAAATGTAAAACGTAACATGTTACAGTGAGCGAATCATACGTTTTCAACGCTATGCGTTCAGGCTAAGATTGTAATGTAATGCTATGGTACTGCAATTACCGTCCAAGACAAGGCCTACAGTGCATTCCCAAGACCCTCCACGGAGCACATGGGTCATGAGCTGGCCAACACTGTGGACTGTAATGCTACCGATCCCCCAACTTAATTATGCCTACTTAATACTAATGTAATCATGTTATACTTCATTGAGCCCTTGAAACCGTCTGCCTGGTTGCCTCTAGACATCTGTCATCATAATAGCAGCCCTAGCTGGTAACGATCTTCTGTCTTGTTAAAAGAGCATAAATGGACGCTTGCTAAAAAGGTGGCTCGAGTTCAGATGGATCCTCTAGCCACTAGCGGACCCCTCTACCAGTATAAGTGTTAAAAACATACACACGATAAATTAAATCAATGTCAAATATAGAACCGCAAACTTAACCTAGCCTAACTCTCCCGCAACACCTTGTTGTGCCTCCTCCACCCTCCCACCTGCTGGTCTTCCTCTGGCTGCTTACATCAAACCACATCCCTGGACCTCCAGGCCATTGATCCACCCTAAGTCTGACTCTTCAATCTGCCACCAGCTCAACCGTCTCCTGACCGGCCTTGGCTCTCCTACCCGATGGCTCCCCGATGGGGATGACCTTCCTGGTGGCATTGCGGCAGCAGAGTCCCTGCCTCGCACCCTCTGAATATTAATCTCCACCGAGGACAGCCTCACATTCCCATAGGGCCATAGGGTCGGGAATGAAGCGGGGATCTCACGATGCGATGCCGATACAAAAGTCTCACGATACGATATGGTTTGTAACTCAATACGGCGTTTACTCTACTGTAATCTTATATGTTGAATCTTTTCCAGGATGTTTTTGTTGTTGTGCACTGAAAATGCACATTTTAAAACACGAAACATATCAAATGAGCCACATCCCTGGCGAAACTGGGTGAGAAATAAGACATGCACAGAAAAATGAGATTCAGACAAAAGGGCATCAAGTCTAATACACACACACACACCCAACAAACAGGCATAAAAAGGCTCACACACGTGGTGTCGCAGCTGTATGGTGTAGATAACATGACTTCAATATCCTTTCTGGTGATACGACTATGTAATGAATAACTAACCAAATGGACCCACAGACATACAGTACACACAGTACAATGAATGTGTACACACACACACACACACAAACCCAATACCCACAAAAAATCTAATTCATCACAATCAGTAAACATGCATGTGCAGGACATGCTTGTCATTTCGCTCTTTTCATTACAAAAAGCCTCCCATTCAGGGTAATCTCGTGAGGGAGATGGAGCAGTTTCCTTGTTCATGGCTAAAAATTTGCTTCACTCACTTCAAAATTGAATTACCCTTAATAGGCTATGTTCTAAAAATCATTCCTTTAAAAAAAACAAGAAAAAAAACATTGCTGCCCATTATTGAGTTTTTGTTACCAAATTTCTGCAATCCTCTCACCAATAACTGTGCATCTATCTACAGTAGATACCTTATATTTACGAAAACAGCAAAGATGCCTTCAGGAACTAAAACACACACACACAGTGTTACATGCGAAGCCACAAATTCACAGCTGCACAGCTTGGGTGTGCTTCTGGCAACACAAGTGAAAACATTTAGCTGGCAAACGTGATAAAGCAGCTACATTAGTTTGCAAACATTACGTATGTATTATGTATAGTTCCCTAACTCTTCACATGGCATCGAGTTACCATACACGGTCAGTGTTGCTATTCAGTTCTATTCAGTGACCCGTGTCATCAATACAACACACAGACGGCCCTACAGTATGCTATATGAAGGGCTGTGTGTGTATTATTGACATTTTAAACCTAGTTTCAGCTCTGGGCTCTCTACACCTGAGCCCTCTATGGGTCAGGGTTCTCCGGAGACGCCTAAGGACGGGCAAACCGTGAATCTGTCCGAATTCACGCTCGTGTTCCTGAGAGCCGGGCTTCCTCGGTTTTAGGAAACCAGACCAGACATGCCCCATGCCCTGTGCCTGGGTGATTCTAAGATTGTCTGACAGTCGGTGCCTGTGGTGCCAACATCAATACGGCACAACAGAAACCGCTACCAGAACAAACGCATTACATAGGGAACACTGCCTTTTGTGCTTAAGGGATAGAGGCAGAGTGTCCAGTGGGTCTGTGTTGACTCATCGTAGCTTACGTATAATAAAAAAATAAAAACTTTCTCTATCTAGAACCCATCTCTCCTCCTTCCACTACATTTTCCTCTCTCTCTCTCCAAGCATGTTTAATGTCACCGTGCTCCATAAACATCTCCTCTTGTCCTTCCACTGTCCACTTGTCCATCTGTTCCCCTCTTCCTCTTCTTCTGTTGTTTAACCCTCCCTTACTGCTCTCCTCCAATCCCCATGAATTGTTTCTGTTTAATCTCTGGTGCTTCCCCTTCAATCTACTTCGCTGCCCGCCTCCTCCGTTCTCTCGCTCTTAAAACGCACTTTGGTTTCTGTTCCTCCGCTCGTGTGTTTTAAACATTCCCCGCTGTTTTAAGCACACTACAAACGACTTTAGGCACCTACTTGCTCTGAATGCCTCTGGGTTTTAATGCTACTCAACAAGAGACATTCAGCCATGTCAGTAAATAAAAGATGCATATTTTCTATAATCTGTCAAATAAATGCCATGCTAAATGTCAAGTGGGGGGTAGGGGAGAGGGCAAGAGAGAGGGAGATATATGACAGACAAAGGGAGATGACAGCGGGAATAGCTGAAGGAAAAGCTGGATAACTCCAGAGGCTCTTGGCTCTTGGTACTGGATCTTTCCATACCAGATGCTGTGCCTATCAAAATACTCTTCTACTTCCCCCCCCCCATGTGCATATTTCCTCAAAGGCAGTGGTTCTCAAACTGTGGGGCAGGACCCGCCTGAGGGGTCGTAAGATGCTTTAGAATTGCAAATAATATTTGTATCCACATTATTTGATTTGATTGTTATGTTATGTTTGGAGGCCAGGTATCAAAACGTGTGTGTGAAAGGCCTTGTTGCCTCATGAGACCTGAGAGGTATATGTGAGAATTATCATTCACACACACGCCATGTCCTGCTAATTAAAAAATGAGCTTGGTGTTTTCCCAGTGATGTTGTTCTACGTGGCGTTTTCTGCACACTGTTAGTAACGCATGGTAGTAATCAGCCTAGACGCCTGGAGACTTTAGTGTTCCTCCAACATGACAGTGAGGCATTACTACATGAGAGGAACCGAGCAGCCAGAACAGCGAATGGGAGGTGAAAAACGTGAGCCAGCGAGTCTAGGCAACACAGGACAGAGGTAATGAACTGGATTCACATCGTGGGCTGTCAGCCCACTGAGCCACTGGGACGCAGGGAGGATTACATGGGCAACAAACAATTGATCCCCCGACGTCTTCATTCATAGTTTCTCCTCTAACTGCCCTTCCCTGCCGGCCCATCTTGGTAACAGGCAGTTATTTTGGGCTAACAAGACACCAGGACATAAAAACTGCATGTATAGAATCACCAGCCAATCTGATAAAAAAAAAAAAAACGGTTACAAAATTTGATGACCCAAAAAAAGGTTTAAAAAGCTTTTTTTCCCCCATCCACAGGTTATATTTCCACTAGGCATGCGCAAGGTCAGTGCGGCCACACGATTGGCTTAA
Source organism: Percopsis omiscomaycus (assembly GCA_027575585.1). Classification (NCBI taxonomy): domain Eukaryota; kingdom Metazoa; phylum Chordata; class Actinopteri; order Percopsiformes; family Percopsidae; genus Percopsis; species Percopsis omiscomaycus. The sequence goes on from JAODLI010002505.1 coordinate 4,827, forward strand.
TAGGTTTCCTGATCGGCCGTTATAAAGCAGACGATTGGCTCTTTAAGGGCGAGGGGCAGGATGTGTGCATACAACCACCATCTTTGGCGTTACGGACTTCTCCCATAGAGTTCGATTTAGCATTCTTGAAGTGGTCTGTCCCTTCTATAATGTCTCTGGTGTAGCTATGGGACATTACTACAGTGCTGAAACCTAAACCCAATCATCTGTGAAGGTTGGAGACAAAGTAAAGTGGAGATAAACTGAAAGATTAACCCAAAGCAATCATGAGTTACATTTGTTGTTCCGTGGACGATATTACGGTGACATTTCCAAGCTACAAATCTGTGCATTGAGTCATGCCTAGAAAACGGTTTTGCATTGGGTTGACATTCAATATAGAAACAGATGGTTTGCCCTTCTGCACTCCCCAACGTACATCAATTATAGGAAGGTGGGTGTTTCTGAGTGGATCTATGTTTCCGGCCCCTATTACACCCTCCTGAGAATAGCCTCGTCTAGCCTGCATTGATCTGGTGACTTCAGCAGATGTGTGCATGTGTTCTGAAGGATCTAATTTTAAATGTGCACGACCTGGTGACAACATACAGTCAGACAGACAGACAGACAGACAGACAGACAGACAGAGAGAAAGAAAGCTTAAAGGTTGTGCAAAACTCCACTGTTAAAAAATGCACACAAATAATGACAGCGTAGGAAGTTAGAAGTAAGAGTTGCATGCCAAGGTTAAAGATTCAGGGCTGATTTACTAACAACGAAACTGGGCATTATTATTTATAACCAGTTTCTGCCAGCAAATGTGTTAGTTGACATGGGAAAAACATTGCTGGCAAACGTAGTAAGTAATAAATAGAAATCCATTATGGCGATAGTGGGGTAGAGAAGGCAAATAGAATGTATATGGAAACCTTTTAAGAGAAAATGTCAACATTTTAAGGTTAGCAAACAGCATGTCCATTGCAAAGATCCACTGACAATTTGGGGCCAACTGGAAACAAATTGAGACACGTTTCAAAGAGAAGAATTGTGATTGGATGAGTTGAGTGTATTACAGAAGCCCAATACCCCCACAATATCTGACATTCTGCAATTGGATATCAAAACTAAAAAAAATGTAAAAAGGAAAAAGTACTTTAAAAGATATCCCTGTTACCCGGTTACTGATCCCCCCCCCACACACACACACACACACACACACACAAAACAGAAAGATACATACAGTATAAAAACTCATGGAGTTTTCTAATGATCCAATACAGTGTGTCTACCACGTTGCACTGTTGTCCTGGGATAGTATAGATTGGATTAGCAGCTGTAAAGATCAATGTTTGTAATAGGTTTTGGTACACACAACTGTACAGAGATGCCTTACAATTGGAGATTGTGCGAAGATCCCCTAGACCTCCCAGTGATGACGCAGCTCTTTACACTCTACAGTATTAACGAACAAGAAGGCGGCAGATCTGCGTGACACCAATTCACACTAGAATGATTGACGGCGTGCGTGGCGGAACTGAAGCTAAAAACCCGCGTGGTAGCTCTGAGATATGTCAATGTGATAGGAATATAAATGGGACACCTCATTTAACTGTGGTTCACACTGTGTGAATTTGACGGCTTGGAAACCACGCTGAAACAAAAGCCTTAACGATGACAAGCTGAATATGTCTCTTTCCCACACACACAACTTTCTTGCTGGCACTCGCTCACTCCCCATTCTTTCTAAAACCTACTTTCTCTCTCTCACACACACACACACACACACACACACACACACACACACACACACACACACACACATACAACCCAGTGATGCACAAAACATTGTGACAGCAAAGTTCCTCTCATGTTCACACACACAGTCAGTCATACAACCCAGTGATGCACAAAACATTGTGACAGTAAAATTCCTCTCATGTTCACACACACAGAGTATTTGACAGCAGTGTTTTGGGAGTTCCAGGGCGTGCATGTGTGACAGTGTACGTATTTCTGGGTGAATCCCAAAAGATGTTATTTAGAAACACAAACGCTTGCCCTTACATCCCTCCTCTTGTATTATGTCTGTTGGCTACACGGCTGAGGCATGTTGACACCATGCCCTGTTTAAAATGACACACAAACTCACACAGATTGTGAGGAATCTAAATATGACAACTGGTTCATGCCAATATTACAGAGACACCGAGGCCTGGATGAACTAATCGTGTCTAGTGCTGGTTTGAGAAGCCTATGTAAAAATTATTTTACCATGGTGCCATCCTGAATACTGAGTTGACTGGCACAAGCAAGCATATCTTATCTTAAACTTGATCTTGACGGCTATACGAGTATGCATCTGAAATGAAACCAGCACAACAGAATGCAGTCAAAGCCACGAGTTCTGGAGCAGACTAGCTCACAACGTCATGTCTGCCTTGTGAAACAACGCAGAAAGCGGAATTAATGCAGTCCAAGCAACAAGGATCCAATAAAATGGGAAATTACAATAAGAACTTACAACACCTTTATATGCTGCAGTATACAATCATTATATTAACCTGCATGTCCAAAGACATCAGACAACCCACTATGCGACTAAAGTGATCATTTCATCCCTGTTGAAACAGCTGTATATTGCAGCCTCTTGCCATACGTGACCCACTTTAGACACCACTTAGTTAGAGGAAGAAGCATGTTGTTCTGTATGTAGGGCGACAGCCCCCTCTGGTGGAATAACATGGTATTTCTACTTTCAAGACAATTCCACTGACCCGCAAATGCACACAAAGAGGAAAAACAAATCACAAATGAGAGAAAGAGAGCGAGATAATAATAATGTATGTGTACGTATGTGATGCACCTACCGAGCTGCAGTGAACTCTCAGTGTGATAATATCCATCCTCTTGCTTCTTCTTCAACATGGAGCACAGATCCACCCTGCCAACTGTCTCCTCTCCAAAAAGCCTGAGTGCAGAAACAGAAGCGGGGGACAAGTGACTGGATGGATTTCGCTGTGGCGTGTACCAGGCGGTAAACGGTAAAACAAACACAGGCACAGCACTACTCGTAGAGTACAGCACACGTGAAGTCAAGAGGGGATCTAGGCTACAGCACCTCATTTCAAAAGTCAAAGCTATTTTCGTCATAAATTTTGTTGCTAAGCAACATTATTGAACCCTGGCGCGAGCAACTATAAACAAAACACTATAGTTCTTTCTATTCACCAGATACACTCTATTACTGCCCTACTCTCTACTGTCTCAGTAGCCGGGTAACTGCTTAAATAGTCATTCTGTCACTGCATGCAGGGCAAAGGATTAGGAGCTCAGAGAAAAGATACTAGGCACCCACGTTCCAATGGAAACCAATGCCACACAATAACGATAGAGGCCCTTGATACGCAGAACGATTAAAAAGAAAAAGCTTCCATCCAAATGAATAACCAACTAAACAATATATAAACAAAAAACAAGCACTTACTTGTCAGTATAGTCAGAGAACAGGGCAGGGTCCACGCGCTTTATGCCCTGAGACAGAGAAGGACAGAGAGGGAGAGAGGCTTTGTCTGCACTGCTCTACCATTAATGTGTTGCATTTCAAATCGCATTTCGGCACTTTGGCCGCATTTGTTTGTGTAACGTATACCATTACACCTTTTACAGTGTGAGCACATTGAACACACACACACACACACACACACACAGAGAGGAAGAGCATTTAGCCGTCTGGCCGGCACCCCAGATAGGATAGAATGTCATCGGGTGTCAGGAAAAGAAAACAATTACGTAGGATTATTGAGGGCTCTCTCTCTCCCACACCCACCTCTCTCGCCCTATCCTCGCTCCTCCCCATTCCACTCTCCTCCTTCTGTCTCCACTATACTGTGTGTGTGTACGTACCTGGAAGTGTAGTTTCCGTGCTTTGGAGAGCTTCATAATAGTCAAGTGGGGGGTGAAGCCACGGGTGTCTCCCTGCAGAAGACCGTGCTCCTCAAAATGCCTCCCCAACAACTCTGTAACACACACACACACCATTTTCCACCTCCTGTCCACTTTGAACTGTTAATGCTATTAAATAGTGTAAAGTTGAGACGCGTTCAATTCAATTCAAACCTAGACTGCCCCATAAGAGAGAGAAAGATGTGGATGTAAACTGGGCTTCAAATAAATATGTCTAAAGACAAACACAACAGTAGTCCATATATTGTAATATGAACATAAATTCATGTGATATTTTATTTTTCATATTGTTTATTCATTCATTGTTTATTTTTCGTTTCACATCGTCACACATACACTTTATATTGAGTATAATACTTTACAAGATTACATAATGTCCAGTCATTTTAAACCCACTACATCCCAAGTACATGAGGTGCAATTAAATGGTGTGGTTTGATGTTGTCCGTCACCACTAGAAAAAGCTTTTTGTTCTTAACACCACAGGCATGGATGGAGGAGCAGACATGAGGCAGACATGGGACACACACACACCATTTAGCAGATGCTTTTATCCAAAGTGACTTATAAGCAGTACATTTGGCAGTTGAACTGGTTCAACACCAGTTTTGTAAGCAAACAACATTCTCTTTGAATAATGACAACAATATGTCATCATGGTTACTTAGCTTATGCTTTTTTCCGTATACATTACTCAATATATTCCTATTAAAATACTATTCAATCCCCAGAAATAATTAATTACTTGCAGCCTAAATACCGGCGAAGTAGTTAATATTCTAAAAGCAGAGCAGAAATGAGAAGAGAGCAGAAAGGAGAAGAGAAGGAGGATTTTTATTTCTTTTTTTAAATAAGGAAAGAAGAATAGACAGAAGATAAAGGATCATTATGGAGGACTTCTGTGGGAATGCTATGTGGTAGAGAGGTCGGTGGCTGAGGTACTAAGGTGGATTCTCAAGAGGTGGGTTTTAAGTCTCTTGCAGAAGATGGGTAGTGACTCTGCTGTCCTGACGGCTGCAGGAAGGTCATTCCACCATTGCGGCACCAGGACAGAGAAGAGTCTAGACTGGGTTGAGTGACGGAGGTGCCAGCCAGCAAACCGAGGTGGTAGATCAAAGTGCTCTGGTTGGGGCCTGGAATCGTACCATTGCTTAGAGGTAGAGCTGTGCAGATCTCTTTACTGCCTTGTAGGCCAACATAAGTGTCTTGAATCAGATGCAGGCTGTGATGGGGAGCCAGTGAAAGTCTCGTAAGAGGGGGGTTACATGGGAGAATTTGGGTTGGTTGAATACTAGACGTGCTGATGCATATTGAAATCCTTGCAAGGGTCTGCTAGCAGAGGTCGGTAGTCTGACGAGCAGAGAGTTGCAGTAGTCTAGACGGGAGATTACTACAGCTCGGAAAAGGAGCGGGCACTTGAAAGTTAGCAGCTAGCTAAATAGCACTGTACAGAACAGCCTGCTAGGCTCCACCCTCTCTATTTAAGTCAGTTGAAACTTGATTTCAATAGGCTGGCTAACAGCTGCTAAATGAGCAATTTAGACAAAACAACAACAGAACAAACAACTAAACCTAGACAACAGCAGTGCTATCAATTAATTCTAGACAGAATATTAGAAGCTACTTACAGACTTGGAGGACACACACACAAACACACACACACATACACACACACGCACACACACACACACACACACACACACACACAAGCTAGCA
>JAODLI010002506.1:0-10482 GCA_027575585.1 Percopsis omiscomaycus
GCAGACTACTGTAATATATTTTACGGTAGTAAACTGTTGTTGTAGATTACAGTAGGTATGCTGTAAAATAACAGTATAATGCTGGCAACTGTAGCTGCCAGTATTTTACTGTAATGTAACGGGGAAATTACCTTTGTTTGGCCAGAGGGCAGTCTTTTGTTATTCCTTATTAAATCACGAGCACAGCTCGTTTTAATTCCACGTCGCTTCTCTTGTGTCTAATTCCGGTTCGCGATTGAACTCGCCTACACCCGCTCGTTACACATTATGCCTGTATACATTGTATACATGTTTTCACAAAATGTGTTTGTTATTTGTTAGAAAAAATGAATTTTGCTGTAATTTAGTGTTTCATTAAGTAGCCTAAATGTTTCCACATTAATGTAAAAACTCTCCAGGGAGAAATGCATTCACACATGCACCCACATAAGACAACACTATCTAGCGTTCTTTGTTATATATAGATCAAAACCATTTGAGACTAACAAACGGATACACATTGCCGTTAAATGCTTCAACCATGCATAATGGAGGCACTAGTTGTTGTTGAGATACAATGGAACACGATATCCATGGAAGGATTTTCAAGGGTTTTACTCAAATAAGAGCATCACTGACCTTGCTAAAGAGTTTTCTAAACTGCAGTGCAGTATCCTCTTAGAATAGTAACATGGAATCAATGCATGTGACACATTCTGACCATTCTGACCAACTACTAGTGGTTTGCTTTTGATAATGGTTTGTTTCTCTCTAATGTAACAAGCCTTGTTGATTCATTAAAATGCATCTTTGGTGAATGGTTTAACAGAAATGAAAGCATTGGAAATCCTGATGATTATTATCCCCGCTCATAAATGTAATTATTTCAAGTAGAAAATGTTTATAAACTGAAAATTCAGTATATAATTTTTCAAATATTTAAATTATTGAAGTAAATATTAAAACAATAAAACACATACACAATTAATTGTATTATGGTTTTGTATTGTTGCTACTATTGTTTTTTATCTTTACCCCCAGCCTCTTTCTTCTTGTTGTCTTTATTGTGCCTTTTAGTACTATTTGTGCAATAACTAGCTTCTTCTTGTCTTCATTTGTGCAAAGAATACTATTATAATAAGATTCATATTTTGGCTAGATGTTGATTATTTTGATTGTTTGTTTGTTTGATGTTGGTGTTCAAATGTCTGTTTTCTGTAAAAATATGAGTGAGATGTTTACTGTACAGTTTTAACATTTCCAACATGCCTTTTCTGACCGCCCAGGTGTAGCCTTCATCTTGATTTTATCAAAGGCTTGTATATTTATATATTTCAATTCCAACACAGTTAGACTGTGTGTTACCTGGCCCAGTTTAATCAATGGAAATGTACGGTGCTCATCATGCTTATTTGTTATCATGGTATAAATTTGTCAATGAGCCAATTGAAATATTTCATTTTTATATTTTATTATACATGTCTATGAGTGTGTCATGATTGAGGGTGTGAAAAAGAACAATTGTTTCACAACAGCAAATGGCCCCATCATCGCTTTAAGATAACATGGGATATACGACTACTAAAGTCATTTTAAATTAAGCAGACACTTTTATCCACAGCAACTTATAATTACGTACTGCTATTACATGGAGCAGATAGGGGTTATGCATCTTTCTCAAGGATGCCTACAGGTAGGCTAACCCACAACCTTCCAGCTGGGAGTCTAACACCTAGACCACTATCCTGACAACAGCTAGAGCAGGTGCGTTAGGGACTTACGTACATTAACTTGGCCTTTCCATAATTTGAAGACGCATGGTTCATGTACACTATTATAGAACTTTGTATTCCTGAATTCTTGACAGTTCCTCATTTGTAACATTTTCCACTTTTTGGTAGAAAGATCTGATCCTTGTACTTTACTTACTACTCAAACTACAAAAAATAAAATCTTCTCATTAGCAAGAGTACAGACTTTACTAAGACATTGACAATGACATATTAAGTAGATGGTTGAGACCAAGCAGGACACGTTTTGGCATGGCCCTTTCTACAGTAAACACTGTCCAGTGGGAATAATAGACCCGCACATTGTGGCCCGAGTTTAATCCTCTTCCTCGATAGCGCACCTAATTAGGAAGCCAGTGTGTGGTGTAATCCGGTATGATGCAGGCTAGCCCATTGCACATGGTCCAAAGGACAAAGAATGTAAACAGTGCCTTCAAAGATGAGTGCTGCATAAACAAGGTTGAGTAACCCTACAACATACAACCGCAACCTCCCTACAGCTACATATGTACAATTACCTTTACATTTTGGTCCTTTGGCAGACGCTTTCATCGAAAATTACCTACAGGGAGTACATTTGTTGATAGAAGTTGAAACAGCCATATATCATATGTAAACTCTACTTTAAGATTAATTGCTAAGAACAGTCACAACATAACACAACAGAAGAGCATAGGAATAGAACGTTTTTCTTTAAATAGACAAACATAGCAAAATAGAAATAAATAATAATTATAATGAACATTATAATGAACCTAATGAATATCTTTAAATCATAACTTGTAATATTAAATATATATCTACAGTATATATATACAGTATATATATACACTGTACATACACACACACACAGACGGCACTACACTTCCAAGTAAATATAGGAATATAGGAACAAAATATTGATTTCCAAAGCTTTACAATTACTATACTTCATAAAAAGATTTATCAGGAAATAGAACAACTTTATATACTGTACAATACACACAAAAACCGTCAGCTTACGGATAACATATGACAGATAACGTAGCCTACATTTCTGAAGGTACTGTACATGCCAAATATCACAGCTACTGTTTTACATTTAGAAGCATACACACTTAGAACAATATTGTATAGCGCATACGAATATGCCTCCTGTTGCGTCTTCATTCAAGAGGTGTGTCTGAAAGTCATCTTCTATATTTTAGAATTTCCCTACAAATGCCACTGATTGCAAAACATAACATACTAGTAAGGTTTGTTGGCTTATCCTACAGTAATATTTCTCCATACTGTTCCATACTCTGAAACAATATGGCATACTTTTTAGTGTAACATATTATGTATTAATGATGAATTATGTTTACTGTATACAAGCATTTTATAAAAGCCCCTTAGATGTTTAGTCACCATAGCCTTTCAATGAAGAGCAAAAAGATTAAATAAACATTTCAAGTAACACTCACTAGAATTAAACAGGTGTTACTTTTGGCTCTACCCATTCCAAATGTTCTATATACAGCCAGACATATCATCAATGTTGCTTTACAAGCTAAGAGCACATTTTCTAACTGCTATGCATGTCATATCTTGCCTCACAGGAAATATACGGCACACAAACGTACAGAAATGTTAACATATTTACACCTCAGCTTCATACCAACACACACACGTATTACTATGCACGTATGCAGGCACAAAACCTTATACAGTACTTAATGTACAGTAGGCCTACATCTTGAAATATACATCCAACCCCTAACAGTTATACGCAATCCTCCTGACGTAGCTGCCGCCCATTGATCATGCTCAGGCTGGCATTGGAGTGATGTGTACTCCGGATAGAGGTCATGTGCACAATTTGGCTCACAGGGTTCTGCGACGAACGCCTCAGCATCGCAAGGCAACAACAACACAGTTGCTCGTTGAACTGCTTCTGGAAGCTTTTGCTGAGCAGGTAGAGGGCAAAGGGGTTGAGGCAGGAGTTGGTGAACGCCAGGATACGAGCCACCACGCTGCACACAAAGTGAACCAGCGACGTGTCCACCTAATGGCAGTGAGATAGTTCAGTTTGTTGAGAAATAGGCTATGGGAATGGGATGTTTGACTGTAAGATAATAAGGAAAAGAGGGCAATATAGAAAGGCAAAATCCCATTCGCAGACAGGCACACAGGCAGTAGGTAGAAAGACGCCTAAGTAATTTACCTGAGAGTAGTGGTAAGAGCGGTACAAGTAGATAACATGGCTGGGCAGCCAACAGACTGCAAATAAGCCCACAAACACCAGCACTGTTTTGGCCAAGCGCTTCCTTGACTGAACCTGTTGATGTACAGACGTAAAAAAAATGAATATAGATGGATAATTAAAAAAAAAAAAACATCTTTACTGGTGTATCTCAAACAACACATATATGTTTTCACTAGCCTGTCGTTTGGCGTGCATATTCCCTTCCATAGGTAAGTTAGAGGCGCTTTCGAACAAGCTGCAAGCAATAAAGACATAATAAATCGATATGACCAGCAGGGGAATGACATAGAAAATTAGGAAGGAAGCCATGGAGTGAATCTTGGGATGCAGTTCCCCTCCGTGGGGGTAGGGCGCACAAGTGACAAAGGTCTCATTTGTGGAGCTAATGTTGAAGGTATGGAGGTCAGAGAAGACAGCTTCAGGAGCAGCCAAGATCAGGGAGAGCAGCCAGATTAGTGCTGCCCGCAGGACAATACTGGTAGTGCTGGATGTCTGGATGTCAAGAGGTTTCACTATGGCCCTGAATCTGACATGAAAGAAAGAGAAAGGTTTGGTGAGACAGGGAGACAAATACAGATAGAGGCATATGTATAAGTGTAGATAAGGCTAGATAAAGAGTGACAGGGGACCAATGGAAACAGACTGAGAATGAGAGATATGAAAAATTAAATGAGGCGGTGTTCTCTGTAGATGTTGTATTAAAGTGACGTTGGCACCAAGATTTTAAATACAGGCGAGGAAGTCTGACAGGCAAAATATATGTGACTTAAAAAGGGAAGGAGGGCATGAAAACTTTACTGTACTTACAATACAAATATATAACCTGATTGCTATGGAACATTTAGTCAAATTTTTTTTTACATTTGTTTTATATATATATATTTTTTTAATTCTTCAGGCAGAGACCTTGAAAACCAGATAGCCGGAGAAAGCCTAAACCAAGCTAACATTATGTCAGGTTATGTTAAGATCTAGACCCCAAACTGACACTGTCACATACTGTAGCAGAAGTGCCAAGAGCAGAGAGCAGTGAACTTGACAATTTTCTCTGAAAGGAATGAGATGCCATACAAATAAAGACCCTCATAGGGTTACTTCCATTTCTCCAGTTCTGCAGCCTGATTTTCAGATTTTATAGCCTATATTTTCTCAAAGACATGCAATACCTCCACATACAGTACACGTATATGCCTACCTCATGTTCTCATAAGTGCAATGCTATTTGAAATCTACTTTACAGAGATTTTGGGTTAATTTATCCATTACCTGTATATCATGGCTAGCTATTTAATCACGGTTCTTGTTTGTAAAACAATTCCATTTAATTTCAGAAACTCTTAATCTTGAGTCACATTGAAACATGTAGATGAGTAAAACACTGAAACGGTTGCCAGGCTACGTCCTTAACAATACAGTATGATACTGTAGCTGTCTAGAAGCAAATTTAACCCCCTGTACTTCCTTTGCGAGTTAGAAATGAGCAGGTTTATTAATTGTAAGACTGTACAAGCACAAACATGTGAAGGTAGATTTCCTGCACTGGCCATGAATCAAACTGAGCTGCGACATAGTGTAGTTACTTGTTAAGTGTTACAAATAATGTAGGCAAATATTCAGGCTCAATCATCTCCTGAGAATGCTGGAATTACACTCTAGAAAATCTTACTTCTAAATTATAATTTACCGATTAGTTCTAATCTAGCATTGCAGACAGAATATATGTAATGCAAATTACGTTAACGAGTATGCCATTCGCTGAATGACATAAATACATTATGTCACAATGGCCAAAGCCTCCCCATTTCAAATTCTGACAGTTTTTATGATGTGTTAGGTGTGACATTAAGCAATATCAGTCTAACAGCAGAACTAAATCAAGTATAATCGCATGACCATGTGCTGTCATAAAATAAATGAATACGGTATTACTGTACTCATTTATATGTAAGGCTATGTATATGATGTGTGCATGCACATCAGCCTTTTGTACACATACAGTATGAGAAATACATTTTCTTGTTTGTACATGTTCACATTTCTAACATGCTAGTCACTTATATTCAATTTGTTAGGAATATATTCTTTATTTCTATCACGGCAAGTATCAAGGCATGACCCATGGATAGGCTGCGTACACGCACGCACACACACACACAACCAATTTAGCAGCCTCAATTCAACATGCATGCAGGAAACCCATGTAAACTCCACGCAAAGAGGACCTCTGGCAGGGTTTAGAATCCAGACCTCTTTGTTGTGTGCTGAGCCATTTACACATGTGTAAATTTAAATGGTGGGTATAGACTGACTAATCACACTCTGGCCTATGAGGATAGGCCTCAAACCCTGCATGGCCAAAAGGGGAGGTTTTAACAATACCTGTGAATCACATAATGTCAAATACTACCACTTTGATGAACATTGATTCACAATTAACTATTTTCTTTGTCAATATAACAATAATAAAAAATATTCATAATGCATTTATGTGAAGTAATACATAAACAAAATAAAATACAGCCTTTTCCTTTAGGCCTACATATTTAGACCAATAGATATGTTATTTGAGGAAGAAAATGGAGGACATATTGGAAAATGAAATAAATGAAATATATATCCTCAGTATATTAGCCTGTGTCAAACAAAGACATTAAACACATCTTGATCAAAGTCACACACGTAGCCCACATGCATGCACGTACGCACACACCAAATAGGCTATCACCATTAACTCCCTATCAGGTCATAAAGGATTTCGCCTGCTTTAGACATCAGTCAAAACCCTGCAGACTTATACATGTACCTACCTATCAGCAGACAAAGCAGTCAGAGTGAACACAGACACCCCAACCGAAGTCAGTTGAATGAATGGGATGACTTTACAGCCCACTCTACCGAACAACCATTCTTCTGCTAGAAAACGACTGGCGTCCACCGGCGCGCAGGTGACCAATAATAATACGTCTCCAAGCGCCAGGCTCGACATGAAAAGGTTCGGGACATTCCGGATAGATTTGGCAGAACAGAACGTCTTGATGAGAGTTATGTTACCGATAAGTCCCAATGTGATAATGACACCGTAAAGTGCGGCGATGGTGATACCTGTGTACCACATTGTCTCTGGCGAGATGTGCGCGGCGAGAGGCTTTCACGGGCTAGACTACATGTGGATACAGACGCTCAGACCCTCCTGACTAGCCTACATTAGGTCGCTAAAGATATATTTTTAACCGTTTCTATTAGGTTGTCTTCAGCACTTCAGTCTACACCTGATTATCCTTCAAGTGTACACTCCTCGATATTGTTTTAATCCCCAAACTGTTTTGAAACAGTTTGTTTTGAAACACAACTGTGCACACGTGGCTGTTGGGGGGTAGAGAAAACGTTACCCCATATGCTCTGTAGTGTAGGGGGAGAGGGGAGGAGTAGGGAGGAATGCCTCAGCACTGAAGTGTGGGAGAGGTATGTGTTCTCGATTTTCAAACCAAAACAACATTTCTGCTACAACACTGCTTTCAACAAGGTAAACTGAGGAGTATACCTTTAAATGGAAACTCAGTACATTTTACATTTACATTTTAAGCATTTACCAGAAAAGTAGATATTATCTCTTCAATTTCATATAGATGGACACTTATTTTAGACATACACATTTAATCTTGTAATTCCAATTAAGACTATCGTGCCTCTGTGCACAGACTGAGCATAGTCTAGTACTGTACATGAAGCCTATATCTCACACTAGCTATTATGTTAGGTAATATGATTGCAATAGGCTATATATATTACATGAGAACGTTTGAATATTTAGGTAACTCTCTTTCCTCTTTCTCATTTTAACAGGTGTTAAAAGCATATGTCGACAAACCGTGCTCCAAATCTCAGGAGTTTAAAAATTTACATTAACATTTTTCTTATCTGAATACTTGTTCTGTGATATTTGTTCTGTGATGTTTTTAAATAAAAGGGCAAAGGTAAGCTATATTTAGACATTTGCTTAACATTTCTGAGCTTGTTATATTTTTATCATAAGCAAAAAAGGTTAAGGTGAAGACATGAATGCTACCAGGTAGCCTAGACAACAAAAATGAACAAAAAAAACCTGAGGCTGACTCATTTTACCCCCCCCCCCCCCCTAACGGGGGCTGTTTGGTTGATCCCATCTGATCCCCTGATGTTATTTCAATACGAGAACGCACCATGATATTGACCCAAAGCCCCTATACAAAATCAACACGTCTAATCCCTGTTTGATTTTGGTTTGGCAGGAGGTGTATTATACAGCACACTATAGATCAGATTTGGTATTATTTTCATCTAGATTTAATGATACACCGTAGGAATGGAAAATAAAATGGACAGACAAGACTACAAGAAAGCTAAAAAAGAGAGGATAGATGGTGCAGAACACACACACACACAATTCACAAGTATGCACATTGACACATAAATTGGATTTACCGATATCTTACTGTGTAAAATTGTAACAAGAAAAGGTTATTCATTAAACCAATAATGCCATGCAATTATACAAAAGATGGTGACATTCTCTTTCCTATCATATGGCAGCCACTTATCATTCAATTACGGTACCTTTTGTAGGCTAGCAGTCCAGTCTATTCAGTGTTGAATGTCACATTTGACTATGTCCTTAACTTGCACAGACAAAGTTGCACAATAAACGCTCATTGTTGTAAATAAATACACAGTAAACTCAGACTGTTAAGACTGTCTAATTGTATCAGATTCTTATGTGAACCCACTTTTCATAAACTAGTTTGGACTTCTCTTCAGGAAGAGCTGTTAGATAATGATAATATTTTATTAAATCTCAAACATGACCTTGCCACACAGTGCATATTGTATGTGGGCATTATTGTAACATAATTTTAAGCAAATCTTTAAAAACATTTATGAAATACATATTTTACATTGCACAAATATATGTTCTTATAACTGCCTATTTGGATTCAAAGCTGTATGAAACCATGTTTAAATCATATCCTCTGACCGCATAGTTTAACGCTGAACTCTTAAAGCTACTTGAGTAATTAGATTTACCGCAACTGCACACAAACGCCGGCTGGCGCTTTAATGACACAAAGTGTTAAGATTAGAGTCGACATTTTGCAGCTTTGGCTTGCCAGTTCTGTCTCAAGTCGGCAAGTCTTTCCTCCCGTCTCAGTGCCCAGGGTTTCTGTAACGGGCGTGGGTGGCGAGTGTAGGCGTGAACCGGAATAGAGACGCAGGAGCAGTGAAAAAGGATGAAACGAGCTATGCTCGCATTTAATATAAACCAAAAAACACTGTACAGGCAGAAACAAACATAAAGTCCACGCGAGGTTACCTGTGTTCACACATCAGGACACACCAAACAATGACCGACAGCACCTAAGGCTGTCGGGGAATAGACATACTAATGATTAAAATCGAATGCACCTGTGCGGCGCGATCCTGACAGTGCCCCCCCCCCTCTAAGGCGTGCCTCCTGGCGTCGCCCTTTCAGCCTTGGCGGGGATCCTCCCGCAGCAGACGGCATGGACCTCCGGTGGGCGAACCAAGGATGAGCGGCAGCGGCTGGGATCCTCCGGTGGCCGGACCAGGGACGAGCGGCAGAGGCTGGGACCCTCCGGTGGCCGGACCAGGGACGAGCGGCAGAGGCTGGGACCCTCCGGTGGCTGGGCCGATGGTATTAGTTGTGTAGCGGCTGGCGAGGGCAAGCCAGCGACAGCTCCAGAGACTGGCGGCCTTGGTGAGCGCTCCTTAGCAACTGGACCAGGCGACGGCTCCAGTGGCGTGAGCAGGCCGACAGTAGCTCAGGAGGCTGACTGCGGCTGGACCTGGCATCAGCTCCAGCGGCGGAAGAGAGCTGGCGACAACTCCGGGACCAGACTGCAGCGGTGTGGACTCCACAGCGGCTGAGCTTGGCAACGGCTTCAGCAGCGGGAGCGAGCTGGTGACTGTTCCGAGGCCGGAGTGCGGTGGCGACTCTCCAGCGGCGGGGCCTTGCGTTGGCCCTCGCAGCGAGAGCAAGCTGACTGCCGTTCCGGGGAGGGGCTGTGATGCGATGAGCTCCTCGGCGGCTGAACCGGGCTTCGGCTCCAGCGGCGTGAGTGAGCTGGCGACAGTTCCAAGGCCGGCGTGCGGCAGCGGCTCTCCAGCGGTGAGGCCTTGTGTTGGCCCTCGCGGCGAGAGCGAGATGACGGCAGTTCCGGGGACGGGCTGCGGTACAATAAGCTCCTCAGCGGCTGGCCCGAGATTCAGTTCCAGCGGCGTGAACTTGCTTGGTGGCAGCTCGAGGCAGGAGTGCGGCAGCGACTCTCCAGTGGCGGGACCCTTCGTTGACCCACGCGGCGAGAGTGAGCTGACTGCCGTTGCGCACGGTGTTGGACTCCAGCACGACAGACCTCGCTGCTTGGGCTGCTCAGACGTCGGGTGGCGGCGGCGAACAAACAAAACCAGACCCCAGCGTAGGCGACGAACCCC
>JAODLI010002507.1:0-10481 GCA_027575585.1 Percopsis omiscomaycus
GAGGTCAGCGGGTATCGAACCAGCGACTTTTTGATCGCCAGGCGACCTGCTCTACCCCCTGTGCCACTGTCGCCCTAATTATTATTATGCACAGAGGAGGTTTAGAAAGAGATCGTTCCACTATACACACGCACATGCGCACACACACACAGTATATTGTCATTCTATGCAACGCGCTACTGTATCTTAATTAGGCGAAGTGTTGGTGTTAAAACCATAATCGAAACAGGTTTTCTTATTCTACTCCTGTGCAGTACATAAACCTCAGCGCACGGGAGACATCTGGATTCTGCCCCTTCACAATTACATAATGCATATTGTATGGCTGAAGGCAACAGCACTCCATAATTCTGTTAGATCCTAGTATCGTGATACATTTTGGATTATGCATCTAATTCTAATACAGAGGGCATCTGTAGAGGGTTTTCTCTCTGCTTTCTCTCTGCTAATTTAACACTGTGTTTGTTTGTTTTTGGTCATAAACAGCAGGGAAGTTGTTGTTGAGGGCATCTGTATTTTACTCTGGGACTAGAAAGTCAGTAACCTGTGTAGTGGTGTTTGGCGTTTTATCTGCTCAAAGACAGCCAACAACAAAGGCTGTGTGAAACCTTGAAGTTTTTCCATAGAAACATTGATTGTTTGCTTAATGTACACTTTGACTGAGCACTGACGTTTGCCACAGCTGTCAATAAAGTGTTGGCAAAGTTGTTATTCCACTTCTATCATCAGTGTCCAATCATAAGCTATTTAGTCCTGAAGGACACACATTTTCACTGTCAGCATGTCTTTTTGGAGCTCCATTCAGAACCATATATACCTTGCCACTGGGTATAACTTAATTTTGCTAAGCTCTAACAAGTAGAATGGATGTTGTGTTCTGGGGGGTCTGAATTCTGCCTTTCCTTGGAAACTGCTGTTTGCACCTGTGTTTCCGTGTGCCCTAGCGTACAAGATATTACTATTAATGAATTCAGTTCCTGTAGGAGTTTGACCTGCAATTTCAAGAGAAAACTATTTTACTTTAAAATTATTTCTTGTTTTCCGTTGAAAAAGTAGATGTGTTTAATGCACATGCACACAGCCAAAGGGGTAGAGAATGGTATTTGATGACTTCTGTGGGAATTTTCCAATATCCTCTGGAAACATACCATAGGAAATTAGATCTAAGCCTTCAGAGAAACACCTTCACAATAAACCAACTCCTGAGAGGGAGAACAGATATATTCTCTGTGTAGCACTATAACAGGCCTGATACACTTAGCTACTTAATCAGGTTTTGATGCTTTTAGCGTCGCACTGCTGTCTTAACCTGCACTGCGGAAGAGCTCCTTCTCTGGGACAGCTTCAGGCGTTTGGTTGCGACAAAACACCAACAAGCATCTATCAACAGAACTGTGCTGTTTATACACTTTTGAGAATATGGTTTGGTGTTGTATAACTGAGAGAGACCAGACTTGAAGTTTGGAAAGACGGTCAGGAGATGTGAGAAAAGATGTGTGTTCAAGCGATAAAACATAGTCTGCTGACGGTAGTCGTAGATCTAGTTTGACTCTGCTTGACGCGTCTTCTCTTCCTCTTAGAAATGTACTGTAGAAGAAACCGTTTTATATTGTCTGTTTTGTTTTGCATTGCATTGTTCGTTTAAATCAGATTTTAAGAGTTGACTCAGACCTAATTAAGATAATATGTTTTTGTACTCACTTAAGGTCAAATTGACAGAGCTGAGATTCAGACACTTAGTAGCAATTCCAAAGGCACTGCACCATAATTGGTTTGTTACTTCTGTTATTCAAGCAAAGTCCTGCCAAGCTTAGAAGCTACTGGAATCCTCCAGTCCAACTGCCTTTTTCAGTCTCTTCACGATCCGGTTTGATATAAACCCATACCCTGACATTTTTTCACAGGAAAAAAAAGACTTTGTGGCATAAGAAAAGCCAAGCGTCTAACAAAGTCAGCTTTATAAGATACAGTGAACGTGGGGTTGTGTCTACTCACACACTCACAGGCACACACTTCTGTTTGATTGCTGATTTCCTTGTGAGTCTACCATCACAGTTGACAGGTTTCACTTTGTCGACTCAGCAAGCCTGAAATTCAGTCACAGACAACAAGATTCCCTGAGATTGGTTGGCCACTGCTGACCGGTTTATCTTCGGAGGAAATCCAGCATATGTTCCTCATGAATACAGAAAGGCCTGTTTCTTAGAGTCACAGTGCCATGTAACAGGAGCCATATTTCCTGAAGCCCCCTCCCCCCTTAATGTTGCGGTCTAAGAAAGGTCTTAGATTGACCGTAAAGCCACGTAATGGAATGTAAATAGTTTCTAATCTAACATTGGAAATCAGGCTGGTTGTATTTGATGGCGCTGAACGTAACCGCTATCTCTCTGCAAATGAAAACTCATTAAAAGTCGTGTCATAGAGGTGGTACCAATAGGTGTCAATCAAATCATTAGCAGGCGATTGGACCACCTTCCCCACATGGGGAGATTGTTTTGAACACAGGTACTAAATTGCTGTTGGGACCAACTGATCTACCCATCTGGACTCTGATTGAGCGAGAGTTCCTAGACTGTTATGCAAGGTGAAACAAATTGTAGAGTCTGTAGAAATGCTTAATTTTCAAAGGACCTTCATTTACTGTACTTAAATTTCACAAATCAATCAGTTTTTCATGATTAGGTGTCATTTTTTTGACAAGCCAATTTTAGGAATAATCCTTTCAAGGATTTGATCAAACAGACAAACGATATCACATTCAGAGCAATGTCCTGTGCCAGGGGTTCTTTTTCAAGTATACATTTTCAAGTATTCCTACCTAAACTTCCTATGGGAGCCAGCTGATCTATTATTAATGTGCTTTCTATAGGTCTCAGACCACGGCCCAAGCCATACATATTTTAGCATCCTCTGATTGTCCTTTAAAGCCTATTTTGTCCGACAAAATTATTCAATCATCAATATGTGATGTTGAAGCATTTTAAGTAATTTAATTCAATTGAAGATGCCATTTGTACCAAACTTTTCTGTACTTACCGGAATTTTTCTGCTTTTGTATAAATTCACACATAACCCTATAGTTCTCCATAATCAGGCATCTTCCAGGAATCTATGGGTGTGTTTTCAGAGGGATAAAGTAGGCTTAATGGTTGCTGATTGTGTATGGGGTCCCTTACATGGAAACGTCCTTGCTGTGACCTCTGGAAACCGTAAAAAATTACCCTGTAAGGATTTTCTCTTGCATTAATGAAGAACATCTCACAGCTCCAACATCCCTTTAAACCTCATGACCAAGTTGTCTGGTGACCACAACTTAGCATATATTCTGTAATAGATCCTTTGTAAATGTACTCACTCCACCCCGTGTGCCAATTGGAGTGATGTTCTGACTTCATTGCCTTCCCCCTCCCTTCTCCAATTTTTGAGTCCATATTTTCAAACAGAGCTCCCATCAGAGGCTGTAATAACACATTGGAAAACTCCATACCCACAGCTCAAACTAAGCGTGGGGCTACATTTAAGAGAATACAGACTAAGGTCATTCTAATAGAGGCAAACCTATTAACAGCGTGAAAGCTGTATGCCTAATTACTGTAAGTTGAAAATCATACTTAGTATAGGTTACATTAAATGATGAATAAATGAATGTCTTAGATCTTGGGTGTCAAACTAAATCACTGAAGGTGTAACGTGTGGCTCAGCGGGAGTGCAGGTGCAGAGATAAGGAGACACACGGGCTTCTTAATACATGTCGTAACTTTTAATATCGGGACAAAACAGAGCTTCGCTCTCGTTCACAACAACCAAAACAATCACCGACAATTCCCCTCATCCACCCTCCCGTTTATATAGCCGTGGCCGGAGGGTAGATGAGAGGATAGGGAACAGGTGTGAGGGGTAATTGGGGTGCGTTGGTGATGTTGACGGCCAACGGCCGGTGGCTAGTATACCGGCGAGCTCGAACGGGGAGGGGTGGTGGCTGAAAACATCAAAACTAATTTGCGGGCCAGATAAGGCCTATATTATGTTGACCCAAACTGGGCATTGCTGGATTGCAAATGCAACTATAAAATAGGAGACAATATTTGGTTACACTGGTAAAAAGTAAAAAATAAATAATTAATGAAACACATAATGTGGTTTGATCCTCGTACTCATACTGTTGCCAGGTGAAAGCCCCAGCACTTTTCTTTTATCCATCCAACTAAAGTCAGGCAAAAAATCCTTGTTCAAGCACGGACTAGTCTTTTATTCAGCTGTAATATATAATGTAAAGGCCAATTTTGCACAATTTCTTGGATTTATGAATTTAGTTCATCCATAAAAAGTGTACAATTTGTACAACATTTAGCATTTCTTCCATTCATCCTGTCAGACTTTTTGGGGGATTACAATATTTCTAAATGGTGCCAAGGATGCAAAGCATTTTATGGTTTTAATTAGTGAGTTCAGTGGCCCTGCTGATATTGCCTCAAAGAGATTTCACTGCTAAGGAAAATGACAGGATGTGTTGACTTTCAGTGACGGTATTCTTGGGACCCTCTGTGTAGTCAACAAAATAAATGACTCAGCAACTTGGACATTTTAAAAATGGTTGCAAATTACAGGATGATTGTACAATATCCTGTACAGCATACAGCTATAGCCATACAGTAGCTATAGCTGGACTAACTGAATGGACTGTTTGAATTATCACGAGAATCCAAATGTCCATTCCTTATTAATTCATAATAAATTAAATATCACATGCCTCCTAATCTGCGGATAAAACACACATGTTAGCAGATATACTAACATGTTAGCGCCTGTTTTAGGCGTGGTACAGGGGTATGTCTGAACAGACCGAAAATGGCTGAAACCGCATTCTGCCTGGCGCAGGTGCGCAGAATCGAAATTTGGTCTTTGCATATGCATATGCATTCATGGGAGGGTCGAGGGAAAAGTGGGCATTTCGTGCAAAAACATGGGAGGAGATGCGTTAGGAAAGACTGATTACCTATTCCGTTGTATGTATCCCAGGAGTCGTCAAACTCTGTGTCAAGTACCGTACTGACGTATCAAGCAAGATTTCTTTGACATTGCAAACTTTCCAAACGTTATAGGAGCCGAGTGATTGCACCCACGTAGCGACTGTCCCACCCTCAATCCACGAGCAAATTGACAGAAATAGAAAACATACATATACCATGAATGTGCAAGTTATGTGTGATGCTAAATTACAGATCACAAACGTCGTGGCAAAATATCCTGGCTCTGGTCATGATAGCTTCATATTCCAAAATAGTCCTACTATATAGATTAAGCAACAGTGCTTTTACATTTTTTGTTTGTATGGGGACGATTCACAATAAACGTATTGCCACATTATTATCCAACAACATTTGGATTTACAATACACAGCACACGTTACATTTTATCAATAGGCCATAGTTTTTCTTATATGTTTCACTTATGCTTAAGGTGATGGTGGGTATCCCCAACAGCTAATGACTCCTGGTAATAACCCAACAACTGCAGCTCAGCAAAACTTCAACCGCTAGCACATTCTGACTAGCGCTGATTCTGATTAAGCGCTTATTTGGCATCCTGAAAAGTCGGATGCGCTGCTTGGACCGTACAGTACAGGTGGAGTTCTCATGTACACACTCGAAAAGGTGTGTAAAATGGTCGTTGCTTGCTGTATTAAACACAACATAGCCATTCGCCACGGGATGCCCCTGGAAGACATGGACCCACCAGAAAATGAGATCAACTCCCTACCAAGGACCTGGAAAGGAATGAGGGCAGACCACTGCGACAAGAGGTCAACAGAACATACTTTACTTAGATACTTTAATTAGCCTCCATCCACTGCTGTTGTATCTAATCCACGAAAAATGCTGTATTGAAATTAAGTTGAATTATTTTAACCTATTGGCCTAAGTCAAAAATAAAAGCTGAAAAATGTGTACATTAATAACTCACACAGCGGCAATTCTGTTTTAAATGTCTTTATTTTTCCCTCTTGTAGGCCTACCTGACTTTGTTTGGTCAGATTTAACTTTTCTTTTTTTGAGGATGCGTGTTGGCACATATGTTGAGGTGGCAAGGTCTTCAGAGGTTCAGTAATTGGCCATTTATTGACTCCCGAGAACATGTTCCAAAAAGTTGAAGTACAATATTATCACTATATACTGTAAGTAGAACTCTTCTCTTGCCTGTTGTACATCTTTTCTGTTTGGTCACATCTAGTCAGTTCACACCAATGTGAAAAATGTAATGTAACTGCTAGAGCCTGGCTAATGTTTCACTGCAACTGTTCAGTCCACCGCACTAGTGAGACCGGGTAATGCATTTATGTCCTGCGGTATGGATCCGATTATGACCAAGGCTCGGAAGTTTAAAAGCCCACAGTTTTCCCATAAATCAAGAGTGAAAGCCAATTAATTACTTAGGCCCCAATTATCATTTGCTTCTGACAGCTACCCATTTTCTTCAGTATGCTGCTTCAGGCGTGCACCACTTTTATACCGATACTGTATGTAGATATGTGTGGTTCAAATGTGCATACATGTCAAGGCTAATGAGCTTGTAATGTCTACTTCAGGACTAAACAGCATGTACTGTACTGTACTGTAGTACATATTGTATGTAGTACATGCTGTATACTGTATGTTCCCGAAGGCTGTCAAAACTCCACCCCAAGTTAATGTGGTAGAGTGCATTTATTGGCCACTAGGGGCAGAGCAGTTATACCACCCCATATACCAGTGTGAATGTGAGTATCTAATCCTTTGCCTCCGGTTTGTCTCCAAAGACAATAGTGGTACAACGTTTGCTGAAAGTTGTTCCAATAAACGGAGGGATATGGTGGGGATTGGAGGGAAAACACTAAATCACATCAAATATTTAGCATGTGTTATTTTACTGCCATTAGCTCACTGACTAGAGCCCTACAGAGGCGATCTTGACAGCTCTACAGGACACAATATATGTTTGAACTTTAATCGTGACTGAAACACTGAGAGCAAGGGCTGAAGCCGTAAGACATACTCACAGGAATGCAGAATGTTAACTACAAACTGCATCAGCTTTCATGCTATCTTCTATAGGGACACAAAAGAGTCTCCCCAAGCAAGCACTGAAATATTCATTTTCAGAACAACATACTGACATGTGAGAGGATACTTGTCTCTTGATGTCTACCTAAACACCTATATTACTGAGTGGTAATATTTTCACACAACATGTGTTTTTAAATATTGATTCTGTTAGTGTTGTGTAGTGTAAAGTCAGAAAACTCTTGTGTTGTGTCAGAAAACAGAAAAACAGAAAAAATACTCACTAATACAACAAGCAAGAACAAGTTGAGCGAAACACATTTTAGCATCATTCAGTGAAAACTCTTAATTATAAACGTGCGTAGACTCACTCTCTCTTGTTATGGGCGTTCACTATTTCAACATGAATTCAGGTCATCATTAGCATATATGCAGTTTATGATCTTAGATGCTAATAGGTGGGGTCAGGGGAAGCAGAGTTAAGAGCAGTCAAGTTTAATGGACCTACAGTATGCTGGCAGCTAGTTAGGTAGTGTTCATGACTGTGTGTGTGTGTGTGTGTGTTAAAACCTAAATACAGCATGGATGAATACATAAATGACAATCCTGGTGGGACTGTGGAGGCTGTCCAAAGTGCTCATTAGCAGTACATTAGGAAGGAGGTGCTAGCAATACAACAGGACACCTTCCCCCGGGACATGGTCTTCTCCACCTTAGAATCTAGGTCACTTCCCTTGCTGTTTCTAAGATGTTGGCCACCAAGCACGAGGACTAAAAAGCCTTTTCTGAGGTGCTTTTGAAACAATTCAAAGAATGTTGGATTCTTTATCTTTAGCAACCCTCCCAAAAAAAAATATTGTTGACTTAGGAGGAGCTGAGGTCTTGTTCAAGGAATCTCCTGAGTAGTTCAAATCTGGTTCAAACCAAGAGTAGATAACACATTGCTGAGGTCCCTAACCTCCGCCCGTGTAGCACGAAAACATTTCCTTTGAAAGAATAAAGATACTTGACTTCTGGCCAGCAGGTGATTTACAGTTCAAACATGTCCGTCTTCCAGACATTGTTTTGTTGGAAGACCTAGTTAGAACAAGAAGTTAAGTGTTTAATGCATCTTTCGGCATACTCTTTAGTATGTGGGAATTTGATACAGATTTTAGGGGGTTTATGGGACAAACTTGGAATGATAAACCTATCAATTTATGCATACAGATTAATGTATCTGAGTTATAGAAAATGTCCCACAAAGAGGGCCGAAAACGTTGGTCCACTCCAGTTTCTAGTGACTAGTGTGTGAGAGATGTGCCTGATCTACTGGTTGTATGGGAGGCCATTATGGCTCCCAGAGGGGCCATTATGGAGAGGAAAACAGTAGCTATTACTCACCATATAGTGCAATTGGTGAAGCTTATCCATTATGCAGACAGATGTTTCACTGTCTCAGCGTAACTCAGATACAGTAGGTGACATGGGTCTAGGCCCCGTTCATAAGTGCCATTAAAATGCATCTTGGGCTATCTGTCCATAACTGGACAGCTGTAAATACAGATGTTAATGCACCCACACAAAATGTTTTGATAACCTGCGGTCTATAAAACCATTTTAATGTAAATGCAACAGGTTTCAAGTCATATATAAAAATGTCAGCAAGACCACAATTCACCACCTCCTTCCAACTTTTAAACCTAAAGAACTAGGCTGCGTTACACTACCGAATTATTTTCAATCTTAACATATCTTTTAAAAATGGGATATCATACACTTCCCGACTTTTTTTCACTCCGATTATCAGGGTTACCAAAAAGATAATAATTATACATTATACACCACATGACTAGGATCACACAATACCCAACTGTCACCAGACTACACCTTGGAGATATGCAAAGCCCTATATGAAGTCCTTAAGGTTGGCCATCTTAAGGTAAGGTTGGGCCCTACGGCACACATCAGTTTATCCATCTTCAGGATGCCTTTCTAATTTCATTCTTTTTTTCTATTTTCATTCAAAGACTCTCGCTTTATTGTAGACTCTGAAAACAGCAGAGGAACAGCAAGAAATTGCATCTGAGTTTCAAGAGAAGTGGCAGTTTTCCCACTGCTAGGGTGCTCTAGACAGCAAGCACATCTTCATTCAGCCACCAGCACATAGTAGAAGCACCTACCACACCTACCTACCTACCACTATAAAGGGTGGTTCTCAAGTTTGATGATGGCAGGGGTTGATGCAAAATACACGTTATTATGTAAGTGTTGGCACTCAAGGCAGGATGTCTGATGCAGGTTTATTTGCCCATTCTAATGTCCGTGGGGCATTAGACCGGGGTCTCGTGGACATTCCTGCACCTTAACCATTGACAAATACAGGTGTAATAATGCCATTCATGTTTGTGGGAGATGATGGCTATCCTCTCCAGACAGAACTAATGAAGCCCTATTGGCACAGGCACATGGACCATCAGGAGAAAGTGTCCCGTGCAAGGCATGTTGAAGAGAACACTTATGGTATTTTGGCCAACCAGTGGAGGTTGTTCCACTCAACCATTCCTCTCCATCCTGACAACGCAGCCAAAATCACAATGGCTGCAGTCTGCCTACACAACTTCTTACGTGACTTATTACTCTGTCGCCTGCACACCACTAGGACAGTGGACACAGGTTTGTGGAATGCAGGTAGAGGAAAAAACTTCAGTTCTCAAGCAAAGCAAGAGCGAGGCAGCCTGAAGGACTACTTTTCTTCCCCAGGCCTGGTTGCATGGCAAGAAACATTAGTTTGTTTCTTGTTTCAGTGTGTGTGCATCAATAAATGTATTGCATCAATTAATAAAAAATGTATTACTGTAACAGTTTGATGCTGTTACTGTATTGTTTTGTTTAACAATAACAATTCTAGCAGTCAACAAATATTGAAATTTATTAACAATATAAGTCAATAAATAAATCAAAACTGTATTATTAGTTAAACATCAGTAAACAAACAATTATTTGAAGTGTAAACAATATAACTTACTATGTTTATAGTTATTCTTTAAAAAACAATTGTAAAATCTACCGTTGGTTGTCCATGTCAAGAAGCATCGTTGTGAGGGACTGGGGCCTAGAATGGTCTTGCATGTAATGCTGTGGTTGTGTGCTGTTTGTTTGTGAAAATTGAGGGGGAGAGTGCATGGATTCTGGATAAGTTAACAGGGGCTGGAATGATGCAAATGGAGGTTTTGCATGATCGTCACACAGCTCAAATTCCTGGGTATCATAAATAATATTCATGATTATGCATTTAACTCTTGTTCTAATAGCATTGTTTTTGATATTGTTGGTCTCAATGGGTACCTAGGTCATTTTTGTCTATTAGGTCATTTTAGCAGATGCTTTTATCCAAAGCGACTTACAATTACATGGTGCTATTAAATGGAGCAGATAGGGGTTAGGCATCTTGCTCAAGGA
>JAODLI010002508.1:0-10481 GCA_027575585.1 Percopsis omiscomaycus
GAGAGAGAGAGAGAGAGAGAGAGAGAGAGAGAGAGAGAGAGAGAGAGAGAGAGAGAGAGAGAGAGAGAGAGAGGAACCCTGTTGAGTGTCTGTGAATGGCTGCAGAGTGCAGATCCCTGCTTAATATATTTCACTCATGCATTTTGCACAGTGAAGTGCATTTGTTGATGCATCAAAGATAGAAAAGTCAAACATGTTTGCATAAATGAAAATGGGCCCCACAGATCTCACCACTCTCTCAGAATAGAACAGGTGCCACTTTAAACAAGGGCCCTGAGTGGAAAAGGGTTTGATAGAATAGACATAGCCATATGTGCACTTAGTTACATCTCAAATGCATCAGCCTAACTTGCGCACTGTATTAGGTGAAGGGCAACAATTTCAGGCAAACTATATATTTCCTAGAAATGTAAAGTTAACAGAGGCTTTTAGAGGATTTTGGTCACACTGTGGCTGCTGGTAGAAGCCCTCAAATGTTACACTTTAATGGACTTTAAATATTTTAACCATGGTGTTTGGCTACATCACACTATCAAAAGCTAAAGCTATTTTTGATCCAGTATGATGCACGCACTGGATCATATCTACCTTTTATAATGTTCTGCTCTGGCTCCCACACACCTTACCATTAACCTGAATCTGAAGAAAGATCAAATCCTAAACAAAGTCTGGTGGGCAGTTATGTAACTCATTACCAGAATTATGTAACTCATTACCCAAATAGGTTTGGGTGGAATGTCGTGGGTTTGATCCTCCATGTGGGCCTGGTTAGGTATGCCAAACCCCTACCTGCTCCTTACAGTATATAAGTCGCTGTGGTTAAAAGTGTAAATTGTAATTGTAAACTGTTACAAATTTGTAAACTGTAATTGTAAACTGTTACAAATTTGTAAACTGCAATTGTAAACTGTTACAAATTTGTAAACTGTAATTGTAAATTGGGCTGGGTCCAGCATAATATTCTTCAATGAATTTCCCATAAACAACAAACACTCAAAACAAAACTTGAGCCCTTCCCTGATTGTAATGCACACAGCATTTTATGATTATAAGCCTCAGAGGGTAACAAAATAATTGCTACTACACTTTGGCTCATGTCATTGATTGATCCTTAATTAATACTGCAAATGGCACTGAGGGCATTGAAGCTATAACAAAAGAAGATGGCTCAGAGGATCCTTGCAATCTACTGTGAAGGGATTAGGGGGAGAAAAAAAGCAGAAGCGTGGAGAAGATCATGTCTCCAAGCCTCCGGCGAGTAAAATTATTGCCGAGCCGAACCACATTCTCAGCTGGAGACTCGGCCCGGCTGACTGACGCTGGCACATGCAAGGGATGTTATGTGATATCAGAGTAATCCCATTGACGTCCCCAAACTCAGACCTACTTTCCTGTGAAGCATTCAGGGAAATGTGCCCTTCAGTCGAGTGGAAGGCGGGGGTTCAAAAATATGCAAAAAACAGTTCTAGAACCAGCAAAAAAAGCTCCACTCCACCATTATTGTCAGGCTATATTGTTTGCATGTTTCTGTAGTGTACATATAAGGATAAATATTCGTATACGCATCAGGTGTTATAGTTCAGTCACTAGCCTTGGAAAAGATATTCAGGTAATCCGCAATCCAGTCTCCATAAATATTTTATACCCTTTCATAGTATTGCTTATGATAGGAGAACACAAAACACATCAGTTATAAGTGATATTAGATAGTGATATTGGACTTTTTCCATCCTCCGACTTGCAATAGAGTTTTGACTATTTCTCTCTGTCCCCTCTAACAGACATCATGTGCCCGACAGCTCCGAATCATACTACAACTAACTTTGGCATTTTTGGCTAAGTCTCTCTTGACGGGCTCCCATTGGCTAAGTCTGCTAAAGCCTCTGTTGGTGGGGCTTCTACATCTCAACAAGATGACATCACGCAGCAGACCTCTCGGGTTACCTATACACCAACTCCTGGAAACAGGCCCTCATCCTCATCCCCCTCATCAGAACTACAGCTCAACTGCATCACCCTGCAGCACAACTCCAGGGATATGCGGCGAGGCTGCATTTGCGGTCCCAGACACAGGGACACAACACAAGATGACGATAGAGCCTATTCTAATTACTCTAAACGTCGATTCGGTCACGGGCTGACCGAATCTTCATTACAACCACGAGCCATGCACCTGCCAAGGATACCTGTATGTCTACGTGTAACGACGTACTGTGGCGGTGGTATCGTGCTACGCTGCTCTTCGTGGTCACATGTGATGGTCTAAATAAGATAACAAATAAGATACCAAAAATAGACGTGACTACGGTAAATCCCTGGATGACATCATGAAGTTAATTTGTAAAAGAAATAGCTGCCGACTAGTACGAAAGCTTGTCAGATCAGGCTTTACATCCCCCACATGACATGGGATTTAATCGTGGCGCCTAACAAAACGCATTTATGATTATGGAAAGCTAATTTGAGAATCCCTATGAGGCAAGGTCAATATTGTATCATTCAAGTATTAATTTCGGCGGCGATCGCGTAGACAAAGGATGGATATGAATTTTGGGAGTCACGTTCGTCCTGTTTCCATCGCGTCCACCTGTCCTGTCTCCGTTTACGTCCGATCTCAGACGCTATACCACGCACATCAGCGACCATGCGAGCCAAGGGGAAGACTCACCCAGTACGCCGGACGTCTGCGGCGGGGCAGAGCTGCTCGCCTCCGCCTTGTCTCCCTCTCCTTGCGACCGGTGTCTGTGCCGGGAGCTCTCGGTGCCGTCGCTGGTCGCGGTGGCGGCCCCCGCCGCCCCCGGATCGGGCATGCTCTTTTTCAGCGAGGAGCGACGGAAGATATTCTCCGGGAAATTGTGGAGTAGTTTTGCATCTCAGGAGGGCAAAGCAGGGTCTCGTCCGGCCGGCGCGTTCCGAATCAATCAAGGGTTAAGTGAGTGTGAAAGTGAAGTGAAGGTTGTTGTGCCGGATCATCCTGTTTAGTAGCAGGATGCGCGAGTAGATTGATAGCACTCCGTTGGATCGCACTATAGAGGAGGGACAAAGAGATGGGGGACTGGTCGACACACACGCACACGCACGCACGCACGCACACAGACACGCGCGCGCACACATGCATCACACACACACGGACGCCGATCCGAGACGACACAAACACAACACGAGGACGCACGCACGCACATGTATGCGTGCAGCATCAAACCCTACACCCTACACGCGTGCCGGAGCGAGGTTCCTGTCGCCTCCGTCCTCCGAGGGAAATTTCCATCGCCCTACAATGACCTCTGCCTGCCTGACAGAGTTCAAGCACCGCTTGAAATAGAAACCGCTTGGTGCTATAGGCTGAGCACAAAGCCAAGCCCACCAACATGCACATGCATAACTACACGGAGGAGGGGGGGGGGACCCAACCAAACACCACATATATGTGAATTAGTCTGTCCATTTTGTAACACATTCATTATAGCTATTTACAAAATAAAGTAAAAGGTATTTAATGTTATCAACCATTCGTGTAGGCTACATACCTTTAGGTGAGGTGGCCGTTCAGAAAGCCGATAGTATACTGTGTAGTCCTGGCTGTCCGCATGGGGATTTCTGCAGTCCAGCAGATCTGCTGCTGCTCTGTGACTCCGGTTCACTGTCCCGTCCTGGGAGATTAAGTAGATTATGATTTATTCATCAACGCAGAAAATATCTCCCAGATTCATTTTTAAGGAAAGACACGGGTACGCAGGAACAAAGATAGGACAAGTCTCTTGCCTCCCTGGAGGATATTATATGCTATTTTATATTGTATTTCGTTGTTTACCCCGTGACACTTGGTCTTAATAGTTACATTGCTGTAATAAATAACATCCAAAGGCATACGAGGTAACAATTGTAGAGTAAACATTTACAGAAGCAAAGTACACCTACCAAGACAACACACACGTCTTTTAAAACAAACACAGAGATAAAGATACACTAGTGACACTTTGTCAGGTGGTTGCACTACATCTTGTGATGGTGTGTTTCAGGGGAGTCCCTGCTGTGTACAACCGAGGATATGTTGTGTGTGTATGTGTGTTTGTCCATACTGATAGCGGTGGTGATGAGGGGTGTGTTGGGATAATTTGTTTTAGCAGGGAATGCAATAAACATTAATCAGACCCAAAGCTGCAACAATAGAAAATTATGATTTGGTTTAGTTTAGAAGGAACAAAGATTTTTCTTTGGCCATCATTGGTTGGGCCTAATGACTGCTGTGAATTGCCAACTGCCGTTCTTTGTGCACACAGTGAAGGGGGCTATACATTATTAATATCTCAGGTTAAAGATTGCTCTCGCGGCCTCAGGCCCTGCCTCATCAGTGTTTGGCTATACACAATCTATTCTTCCCTTCCATTTCCTTCCATCTATTCTTTCACAACTGGGCCCCCTCCCCCTCAGTACGAGCTCCGAGCTCAGAAGCACCTAGTCCGCGACTATGAATTCTGCTTACTCACCACCCTCATAGGCTGACAGCTGCAAAGATCTGCAGTGGGACACACACTCCAGTGCACAGGAAGTCTATAGTCTTGTGTTTATACTGGGGTTGTGCAGTATATATATACGCTATGGACCGTTAGAGACACACTATTTGATAATGCGTTAAAGACATAACAAATTGTAGGAGAAATAGATCATACTGTATGCCATGCTATCATCTGAGTCATCTCACACAGAAATTGTTCATATTGTGTTAAAAAAAAGTTTTAGATGTGACTTCTTTCTTTTATTTTTAAACAAAACTATTACATAAAATAAGGTAAACGGTAAACATAAAAGCGGTATTTCTAAATGCTATAAAAAGGGTTTAATAGTGTGAAATCCCCGGAACATTCCCTAGTAGATAACTCGTTGCAAGACGGAGAACATTTGCCAGCGCAATATGGGAGGGACTTAAAATAGATTGACAAGTACACCACAGAAACGCTATCATTGAAGACAATCCAATCCAGACCAATTCAATGATCAGCGAACAAACGTGTTAGGCTGCATGTAAACCGGAAAGTGGCTAGCGACTGCATGGGTTCAGTGCCAGAGAACGTAATAAATGTCGATATTATTGATACTATAATCATTATTCACATGTCTAGAAAAACCTTCACAAAATACCTGACATTGGGGAGATGTAAAGCTGTTGTATTGATCACAATTGTTTTGACAACGATTGAGCACGTTTAATGAACTCTTCGTATGTTAGAAAAAATTGTTATCTTAAATTAGTGGCTTACAATAATGCTGTCATCTATGTCAACGTGGATATGGAGACGTGCTATTCACACCCTCAAGACTAGGTTGGTTAATCTCTATTGATCTCTGCTGTATATTATATATTGCATATTACATATTGCCCTGGAAAGTCCCCATCTTACTTACATATCATAGCTGATATAACTGCAAACGTATAACAATATCAAGTTTTTTTTTTCAAGCAGAGTAGCTCCAGTGAGAAGTCTGTACACCTACGAGGGCGTGCCAGGGACCATATGCGACGCAGAGACCATCTTTGCTCTGTCATCGGGGCACGGCAGGTGTGGAGTGGCTGTGGTTCGAGTCAGCGGCCCTGCCTCCTGCACGGCCCTGAGCTCTATGACCACAGACGGCACCCTTCCGCCACCCCGCAAGGCCGCCTTACGTAACATCACTGAGCCCCACTCCAAAGAGGTGTTGGACCGGGGACTGGTTCTCTGGTTTCCAGGTATGACTGACTGAATCTTGTCAATTTCGTAATTCCTGTGTGAAGTGTATGAAAGCAGCTTTTTAAAAGTGTCAAAACAAACTGTAGTTTGGAGTAACAAAACCAAAATGTTGGTACAGGACAAATCAACACAGCTAAAAGAGTTGCCATAGCATGTGTAAAGATGAGATGCACTTGCATGGGTAACAATATTAACACACCATTGTTGTTATACACCACCATGCTGCTGAAGAGTTCATTTAGCTATTCTATTCTACCGTCTGTTTTAGCGTCACTGCTAGGGGGTTAACCTTGTATATCTTGGGGATGCTATGTAACAATTAACAACAGGTTTTAGCTGTTTGGGTTAACTTGTGGGAATGCTAGGTAACATTTAGAAAGAGCTATAAGCGTTGTTGTTGTTTATGTTGTTGCTGTCTTCAGGTCCCCAGAGTTTCACAGGAGAGGACAGTGCAGAGTTCCACATCCACGGCGGTCCTGCTGTCATCTCCGCTGTCCTACGGGCACTGGGTAGGATCCAAATGCAATATATAATACATTCTAATTGCGATTCCTACAGTACAATAAATCATGCACTATTACATAATGCATAATTTAAAAAATGGGGTGGGGGTCTGCTCAAAATATATTTTAATGAGGAAATGGTTTTTGTGGTTTATCTATTAAGTATTTCAATCCAGGTTCTCTCACATGAATGCAGATAAAACTAGCATGTATGTGGTTCAGACAATAAACTGTAAGACATTTGTTACAGTTTATTTTAAATTCAATAGATATAAACAGAGTGTCTCTCTTACCCTGCTCACACAAGGTCACAATTCAGTCAATACAGTCTGCTTTTAATTGCAAGATATTGTAACTTTGTAACTACATACAGTATATTTGAATACTCAGGCTATTGTACAATATAAATGCATCGCTTACATTGTGCTGATAGGGGGCAGTGTTGTATTTTCTGTTGAAGGTTTGTCCCAGTACAGTAGCATCACATTTACAGCGCAGGGTGCATTAATGGTGACTCATATACAATTAGACCACACTGAAGTAATGATTGTAATGTTTTGGTAGTATCCAGTGCAGGTCAAATAGAGTTTACTCTGAGGAGGGCTTTGCCACCACGTCTTGTGGTTTTATTGGGGGCAGTACTAGACTATAAAATAAAATAAAAATTATTTTGCAAAACACATGAGTGCCTGGAACTTAATTATGCTGTATACACATTCATTATATAACTTTCCAGTCAAATAGCTTTTAATTTAGAACATCACAACAATGTAAACATAACCTTAACCTTTTTAACCTTTTTAACATCATTCAGCG
Source organism: Percopsis omiscomaycus (assembly GCA_027575585.1). Lineage (NCBI taxonomy): Eukaryota > Metazoa > Chordata > Actinopteri > Percopsiformes > Percopsidae > Percopsis > Percopsis omiscomaycus. Next base: position 7,046 of record JAODLI010002508.1, read on the forward strand.
TGAACTCAGATTGATCATTTTTACTGCATTTGACCTCCACACTTTGTGTGTTTTGTGTCAGGAAGCTTGCCTGGTATAAGGCCGGCTGAGGCGGGGGAGTTCACGCGTAGGGCCTTCCAGGCAGGGAAACTGGGTTTAACAGAGGTAAGTCCAAAACCCGCGTAAACAACAACACCCGGGACACAATAGTGCTACGGACAAGCTGCTTGTCTCAATGAGAATACAGGGTGTATCCTTCTGGGGAAAAAAAGGAAATATAATGATGAGGGCAGTGATACGATAAGATAAGATATAGATTGTGACCATTATTTTGCAGACAGGTGACAAATCAAAGGAAGAGCCTGAATAAGTGGAGGAACATGCTTCCATACATGTGTACTTCATTGAGCGATTGCCATCCGGTCATGCTCTGTGGCATGTATAAAAATGCTGGCTCAGTTGATCTCGATGTTGGATCAAGATGGCTAGAAGAACAGATCGAAGTGACTGACTGCTCAACTGGCCAATGTTTCAATAAGAAAAGTGACTGAATGGACATGTACATTTAGATCTGGAAAGACGTCATTAGTGCGATATCTAAGGAATAAACAGACGAGCAACTCTTTCCCAGGTGACTGAGAATGTCAATGCAGGATGTGATTAGACTGTCAGCAAGAATAGTCCCTCATAACAAAGACAAATGCACATTTGGTTCATTGTTGCATTGGTGCAAAAACCATACCGGGGGTGCGGAGGCTCTGTTGCCCCATTCCCCCATCCCCCCTATCAAAACACCAAATGAGGGAATATGAGTGAATTGAGTTCTAGAGACTCGCAGAATCTATGCCCCTTTATAATTTGTCACCTGTCTGTATATTCCATGAATTATGGCACTTATTATATCCCATTGGTCAAGGGTGTTAAAATACTCTAATAAGAAAATAGCACTTGTGTACTCACGGCACCTATTAAGTTTAGATGTAATGTAATACATACGATACAGGCACTTTATGAACATTTGTAATGTATGTCTAGGTGGAAGGCCTCGGAGACCTGATCCATGCAGAGACAGAGGCCCAGAGGAGGCAGGCGCTCAGGCAGATGTCTGGAGAACTTGGACGTCTGTACCAGGACTGGAGCCACAAGCTGAAGCGGGTAAATAGTCCTGTAGAGTAACAGGGAAGCCTGGATGTGCTACCAGCTTCGTAGGTTTCAGTGCAGTAGGTTAGAGCCCCAGATAGCAGACTCAAGTCACGTAAAGGCCCCATATCATTCTATTTTCTCCTTTGGAGCTGAACATTCCAATTCAGTTAGTGCACTTTTTTAACATGCCTTGATTGACTTGATTGGCTATGTGACTAGGAGTGGGAGGATATGTCAGAGGTGATTGGTTACAATCCAGCAATGATGTCACACCTGGGGCCAAATCTGACAAACTTGTTTTACACAGATTTTTTTTTTTTCAGAGTGGAATTTTGGAGTTAATTTTCTACTTGTAGACTAGAGACTTGTCACGAATGACTTGGACTTGGGCTGGTGGTTGAGCCCGTCCTATTTCCCACCTCTGGGAAGCTAGCTCTGTCAAGCTAGAGGCAGTAACAAATACGGTATATACTACGGGGGCTCAAAGACAGGATACAATAAACTAGTCTACTAATTTGACAACAAAGGTTTACGACTTGGAAGTTCTAGGGAAGTTGTTAAATTCTCCCTTTGTACCGCAGTTTGGTGCCGACTGGCCCATGCCCCCTACTGTAGCAGCGCTTTGGGTATACAGTGCTGTGTGAGTGTTGTGAGTAGTTCTACTGTGCCTTGGCACTGGACCTGAGCCAGAGCTCCAGTAATCCATCTCTATTTTTGATGGAGGTTTCTCCGAAGATGGTGTTTTTGCAACGGCACCCTGTGTACTATGCTACAGGTCATACGTCTTACTAATTTGTTGACAGCCAAACAATACACACTATAGGTAGCATTTACTGCTGATGGACTAAGTTATGGGAATTTGCAGTTTCCTGTTTTTGTGGAAATATACCACTGTAACCATCTGTTAGAGAGTTCTGCGCAATAAATGCTGATAGCGATCGGTGCAGTACCTTGCATCCTTTCCAGCTGTGTAATTTCATCACATTCATTTCAGTAGGGAAAAACCTGTGAATAAGATAAAACAGCCTTTATAGCCTATGGAGTCCTGACCCACAGAAAGTCTGTTTAGCTTACACCTGTATTCATAATAGTTTACTACTGTACCAACAATAAATGTTATAATAATGACACATTTACCAAGTATTAGAATTTGTACAACTGGCATATGAAGTTACATATGCCAGTACATTAGGGTTGGGAAGTATTGACGCTATATAGTGTGTTTAAATCATATATATATATATATATATATATACCATTTCTCTGTTGAATTTAAAAAAAGGCCCTTTTGTCCATTAAACAAATCCTTTTTAAAGCACATGTTTTTCCCCCTGTTATTTTAAGCATTACATTCATTTTGAAACTTCAATAAACTCAGATGTCTTAGATGGCCTAATATAGGATCACATATGCCTGTTGTGTTATTTGTTAAGAACTTATCGTGTAGTGACATCAGTATAGTATAACAATAGCCTATAGTTATTAGCTGCTAGTTAATAAGTGTTTAAACTGTAGTTGTGTTAATGGGGGACTTGTGCATGTGCATACACGTTCTGCTGAAAGTAGTTTCTCTCAACCGATGGGTTTCATGGTCATTGGAGGCAAAACACAAGTTCTGCTCAGGTATTACGCATGTTAACACTACTTATGATGGTTAGTTGATTGTCTTGTTTCTATTATGACTGAGCATTTCACTGGTAATCATTGCTGATGCTCTGTCTGTGTGTGACCAATACAATAATAGACTAGAAATGGTTCTGGGGTTCCTCTACTTTGAGGTATTTTACGAATAGAGGCCAGTGTCACGTGAGATCACTACACTACGTTGGCACCAGATCTAAACTCCTGTGTCCACTCACAATGGAGCTGTTAATTTGGGCCTTCCTGAGGGAGTGACGTTATTTTTGACATTTCTGCGAAAACCGTGTTTTGGAAATGCACATTCTATAGTGTACCTAAGGTCAAAGTGAGCACCCAAACAATGTAGCTTTCCTCCTACAGTTGGCTTCCCACTTTTGTAAATGGGCTAAGGTTTAAGAAATCTAAGGCTTCCTGTTTTGCATGGCTGTGATACTATTGTATAGAACAATTCTTTACTGTCAATCAAACTGATCAGGGGGTTGCGTCCAAATGTTGTTTTCTCCCTTTAAATTATTTTTAAATTAAAAATTAAGCATTAAAAATATCAACCATTGCATAATATATATATATATATATACACACACACACACTTTCTCATTCAAGTGAATGGAAAAGTGTGTCCAAACTTTTGACTGGTGTGTATGTATAATACATGTATAATATGTATTATTAT
>JAODLI010002509.1:0-10479 GCA_027575585.1 Percopsis omiscomaycus
ATTGGTTTTGAACCCCCCCCCCCCCCCCCCCCCAGCCTTGATAATCCTGATGAGAACCATTGCAACACTAATGATGTTGTATACAGTATAAGTCTACTGTATATTCTGTTGACCGTAGCTCTTTCTGATCAGGTTTGGAGCAAACTAAGGATTATGCCAGCTTTGTTTGTTTGCTAGAATTGAGAGCATAAGACTCACAAAAAACCTTGTTATGGCAGGGGCATTTTGCTGTCTAACTAAAATGGAAGAAACCTTATAAAAAGCTTTCCTCCCTTCCCGTCTGTATAGCCGACTGAATGTAGATTTTAATACTGTAGGATGCATTTTTGAGCACCCATATGTTCAAAATGCATATTATTTTAGTTGCCACATGCTTCTACATGTGTGACAGAAACTTGTGTAAAGGAGGCGGAGCCTACTCAAAATATACACTATATCTGTCTGCCACTGTGCTTGGTTAACCAGGCAGCTTCTGTTTTGTTTTGTAAACACACACTATTTGTAACAGGAGCTCTTTTACAGTGGGACTAATATAATTTGTTAAGAGGCTCAATCTGACTAAGTGTGTACTGGCGGCTACACACTCGTGCCTGAAATGCACCCCTGCTTCCATTCGTTGCTGTGTCAAGACGTTTCCATGGAGATGATTGACGACCCTCAAACGCTGATCAGGAGAGAAGCCTCCGGTGGACAGATGGGCACCACAAATCTCATCTCTTTTGCTGTCTCGTTCTCTTTTCTACCGCTCACCTTCCTCTGCATCAGCTGGTCTGTCTTTCAAACACACTGAAGACACCACAGACTTTCAGATGTTCCTAACCATCTAATATAAATTATGCTTGGCATTACAGCTCTCCACAGAGCTGAACTGGTAGTACATGATAAACCCGTGATGTGGTACCGTGTTCGACTGTGAATTGTCTAGTCACTTCTAGTTTCAACTTGGGCACATACAGTATGTGAATATAGGCTTGTACAGAACAGTTTAAAAAAAAAACAGTAACAGATGCTATGTTTGTGTGTGTGTGTGTGTGTGTGTGAGAGAGAAAGAGAGAGAGAGAGATAAAAAGAGAATACGAGGGAGAGACGCGGTTATTGATGCCGCAGGCCGGATTCAAGGCTATTCTCATCATCAACTCTGAGAAATCCCACTGATTTAGTATTGCTAAAACATATCAGCCAGCCACCGCCGGCGGCTGCAGAGAACCTTGACTCCACAGTGATGTCCCCTCTGTTGTGTCATTTCATCAGCCTAATGATCCGTCCGTCCATCAAACAAATTGCATTGAACTGGACCTGGCCCGAGTCAACACACGGGGCCGGCTGTGGGTCTTGGCAAAAGAAGTTGATTAAACAGATTTGGAAGCCGGAGGAGTGTTTCCACTTTACACAAAAACCAAAACATAGATGCAAACCAGCTCAGAGTGCACCTCAGCTACACTAGGCTTTCCCTTCATTCTCACTGCTGCAAATTGACAGCCACATGCAGTATTGGCCCGGTGCCCCCCATTTGAGGCATGCTAGGCTGTATGGAGAAGAGGTGTAATACGGCTCTGAGAGAGAGAGAGAAAGGGGGAAAGGGAGAGGGAGAAACAGATGGACGTGGCAGAGGGAGGGAAGCCTCGGAGTGTTTTGAGGAAACGCTGTCCAATGGGAACAGCTTGAAATCCTGCCCCACCTGAGCGAGGGTCTACTCGTCTGAGGGGAGGTCTGGGCGGGGGATTCGGTTCTCCTCCAAGCTTCTGTGGTTCCACACAGCTGACGATTCACCTGAGATCTCCACGATGTCACCCGTGGGCTCATATAATTTACTCTCGTCGCTACAAACCCCCACCACCACCACCTCAGTCTGCCCTTCTTCTCTAAAAACAGATTCCATTTGGTTGTGCTATCTAACCGTCCTCCTGACCTATTGACTTCCATATGAGCAGACAGATGCTATGTTTCCCTGCCCTTCTGTGATGTGATAGCCAGTGCTTAATGACACATGCAGTGCAGAAATAATTATACATTTTGACTCACTCAAACTCCGACCATGTCAAAGTAGCCTGTAATTGGCAGTAATAGTTTTGAATATACTCTATGTAGAGGTTGCAGTCTGCCTACCTCCCATGGTTTGCATTTGATTTCCTATCCGTTGCTTCATCCCCTGACTACGGCAGGTAGCGACAGCCACTCAACCGGGCCTCACAGCGACAACCAAAACACTGTTGGTCTACAACCCCCTACCCCCCCTTCATCTCCCACTTTGATCTTGTTTTAACATATTGGCATTTCTGAGGTGCGCGGCGGTAATTGTCAGCCACACGTCGGTTCCTTGTTTGTTTCCCTGACATTTTGCCTTTGGTTGATTGTGTATTTAACAGAGAAGGCAAAAGCAAAATTAATTGGAGTGAGGCCTAATCTGTCAGCCTGAAATGTCACCGCTTGATGCCTGCACGCAATGTCACAGAAGAACCGACAGGGGAAAAAAAGGCGGAGAAAGAGCGGGAAGGCTTGTATATTGTTATAAATCATTAGACAACACACCTAAATGTAAAGAGTGAATTACAGTGGCATAATGGAGGCTGTTTGTATTCATCCGAGGGCCGTCGTTAGTCTCTGAACTTATCAAATCGCTGATGCAGCTCAAAGACATAGGGACATGGCATCTCCCAGTGGTTTTTAACTTGAACATTAGTCTGCTAATGCCAGCAAATTACCTGTTGCTTAGATTGCGGGCCCTCTGTGTACCTCTCTGAGCTCACAGGATGATTTGCCTCTCTTGTGGGACTTTTCTGAAGCTTCACTGCTGCTCCAAAGTACCAGGGTGAAAGGGAAATCACAGCTTTAGTCTGGTTGGCCTATAATGTGTCGGGAGCAGTTTGCGTCTGCGAGGAGCACTGGAAAAAGTACAGGGTGATCAAAGAGTGATTATCTGGAGTTCCAGGTGCCCTAGTAGTTGAATTTTCCACCCGCTGTTGTTTTCAAAAGCCTTCCTACCTCCAGGGAGCCTCTGAAGAACACAGACAGAGATTGAGACAGAAGTTGGAAGCCGTCTGCTTATCTCGTCGCGGAGAAGACTTTTTCCATTTTCAGTATGGCTTAACTTGCCTGCTTATCTGAGACAGTGCTTCTCACTCCTTGATAAGTGTAACGTGTCGGCACAGGGTGGGGAATGTAAAAGGTAGCTCAACATTCAGAAACTATGGATGACCTCGCCCAATCGAGGTTTTGCGTCACAAATGTCTTTGTCTGTTTTTGAGCCACTAATATCTTTGGATTCTAGGAGGCTGCTCTGTGTACGTTTAACACTTCTGTTCACACTATGATTCTGTATGAGCTATTTTAACCATTACAACATATCAGTGATGTTCACGTGATAATAGTCTTGAGGTGAATTTGTCATTTGTGAGATTTTTTATGTATTATCAACCCTTTTTTACCCATACTTAGACAATATACCTATCAGTTAAAAGTTTAATTCAGTTCTTTATTTGACCTGAAATTGTCTTATCTTTTTTTTTAATCGCTTTTTTTATTGCTTTTTTAAAATGTATATATCACTGCTGTCCCAAACCTGTGTCAGGGAGTTTTCATGCTAGCTTGATGCTTCCTTGTTTCCTTGTTTATCCTGGCTGGAAGCAAGGGAGAAGTGACAGGATAATTGTCTAAAGTAGCATTAAAGAAAGCATAATTTGTGCATTTTGTGAGTGATTATAGATTGATTTTGTGAAGTGTGTTATTTCTTTACCTTGTAGAAAGCAGCACGTCAATAATGAATATCAATAATGAATATCAATAATGAATATCAATAATGAATATCAATAATGAATCTCTGCCCAAATAGATTTGAGGGAAAGTGGCATATTACAGAATAACATAATTGTCCTTAAAATTACATCCTTACACTTGTAAGTGAAAAATATTAATGGGTGTTACACAATTAAATACAAAGAGTACAATATTAATTATTTTCCTTTTTTATGTTGCTCAGGAGGCACGGTTCAATCATGCAGCCTCTCCTCCACCGACGTCTGATCTCCACCCATGCTCCACCCCACTGGAAGACAGGTGAGCCAAGCACTGGTTTAACAGGGTCAGCCCCTCAAAGAAACCAGTGTCAAACTCATTTCAGTGCTCTGGGAGAGAAGACTGGCTAAACCAAACTCAATAATAATAGAAATATTTCAGATATTCAAGTTTTTTTATTTATTTTAGAATAATAAATAAATCTAGTCAAGAACATAGCACAACTCCGATGATAATCATTGACAAAAATTAAGGATCATTGTTCCTCTGGAAATAATTGAAACGAAATAAAATAATTATCGCATTATCCACATATGTAAAACATCCATTTTCAGATTAGCAAAGTCTAACAAAAGTAAACAGAATATTATAGTACCATTCATTAAATTAATGCTTTAAACTTTTTCTTTTTGAAACTCTCCTGGCCATGGTTTGCTTACCCAGATGGCCACAAAGTATTGGAGAGCAGTGAAGCCTAGGTTAGTTTGTATTAAGTAAATGACTTAACATAGAAATTACGAAAGTCTTTGAATGTCAGATTGGAGGAAAGCCCTGGGTTGTTTGATTATCTTGAGTGAGTGGTGTTGAAGAAATCCATGTTGAGATCTGACACAGTGTTTCCAAAAAAGCTGGTTCTCAAGTCCAAACTCTGGAAAAGAAATGAATAAATAATCAACAGAAATGTGCATAAGCATAAATTAACAAGTACAGTGGAAATAAAAAGTTATAAACAGACAGAAGTAACAACAGTTTTCCTAGCAACAGATGGCACGGAGGATTTCAGGCGCTTCAACATGAAGCAGCGGATACTGTTTGCAACAAGATGATCCTTACTCTTCAGTTGAGGAGTGGTCTTAAATAACTCCCTCCAGGTGTAATATAAAGTTCACAGAGCACACACAGGAAAATACATCAAATAATATTGGTCCCCTTTTCTTATTCAAGGTGAAATATTTCCACTCGGATAGATTCAAATTTAATAGATTTCCTCTCGATTAAGCAATCTCGTCTTATTTCTGTGCTGTGAATGAGCATACTCACATGTCCACATGCCAATGCACATGCCACACATGGCGATGACGCTGGAGATCTGGAGCGCCCTGCCACATTCTGGGCTCATCACACAGTTCCTGGTTCCCATGCAGCATTTCATGCAGCCGCCCTTCCCTTCTGCGTCTTTGTTTTCTTTATTCACCACATCACTACGTTTCTCTGGTTGGGTCTGCATTGTGTCCGGATGCTTTTCATCCCATATCTCACTCGTCCCCCGTCCCATGATGTGTGTGTGTGGGTGTGTGGGTGTGTGGGTGGGGGGTATTTAAGTATTTAAAAGCTGGTGGAAGACTGTGATTGTAGGATTACAGGGTCAGATTTCTGCAGGATACAAAGTGAAAAAGGTCAACATTAAAGGTTTCATGATAGCTAGGATTTTGCCGGGGATAACATGACTTTATGTGGTTATCTGCCATTCCCTTACACACAACTACACTATGTGCTTTCTTTGTTGGAGACCACAACATGTCAGATCTAATGTCATGAAGAGTACTGTATCACATTTTTGTCATTGTTTAGGTTTGGTAGCTCAGAGTAAACCACAGCTGTGTTTTCTTTTCTGCTGCATCTACGTATTGTTTCGTAAAAAGTCTTGTGACATTTCTGGCTTGAATGTCTGTGACCAATTTCTTATACACTTTTAAAGGTACCATCCTACAGTACATTACGTTTCAAAGCAAACCACTTTTTTTGTAATGCAGGTTTTAACCAAAAGGGTAATTTCAGGCACAAAGAACCCAGGAATCTAGAAGTGTCTCATTCAATTCTTTCTTCTACATTTCTTATCAACACTTACATGTACATAATATAGAAATATTAACATGTAGTTTGATTAAACAGGTTTAAATAAATCTTGTGGTTACTTGAGGCATTTCCACCACTCTCTTAACTCAAGTCAGACTATCATCACCTTATTGAGTGAAGTCACGTTGATTTGACAGATTAAGAATTGGTCCACACTGATGATTATTTCTCCTGCCAGAAGCCGAGGCCCCTGTTTTAACTGTCGGATACAATTGCTCCCCATTGACATTATCAGACATTAAGTGATAACCCTGATGGCAAAATAACATCTTATCTTTCCCATCCAGAGGCTCCGCATTTATTACCAATGACAGCAAATTAGATTGCTGGCATCTGGCGGGTGTGCTGGCATTTTGAGTGCACCTCTCCATCTTATTCCCCTTTCAAAAACCCATTGGTTTTCCATCATACGTAATGAAATTCTATCACCCTCCTTACTCATCAGAGCAACTTGGTGAAGGCAAGTGGGTAGAGGCCATTAAAAATATATAGAGGGGGAAAAAAAGTTGTAAGGGTCTTACCGTCTGTCTTTGAATCGCGTTGCGTGGATGTACAAACTTTACTCAGCAGTAAGGCACAAGCTCTGGCACTCGCTAGGTAACACTCATGTGTGCGTCAGTCTCAGCTTGCATGATTGGAGCGGGCGTGTAACCAGGTTTTTCAGGTTTCAGAAAGACTGTGACATTCCGGTTCCGATGCTAATAATGGATGCCAGATTCCCTGCTTACTGTCATGAAATAGATTCAGGTTGGGCACTGGCCCCATCAATGGCAGTAAAGAAAATGTGATTACAAATCGTAATTGTGAATAAGGGACCATTCATTTCTTCTCTAAGTAGAAGTATGCTATCTTTGTGTTTGTGCAACTCAAGTATATATTATTGGTATTTCTTCAAATTAATTAATATCCTCACACTGTTTTGTCTGTTAAAAGCTAAATATCACATTTTTCCTGCACTCTTTGTACAGTATATTAATTACGAGTATATTAATCATCATTGATGTGGAAGCTCTGTTAAAAATAAATAAATACATTTAAAATAAATAATTCATTAATTAGAGAAGTTTAGAGAAGAGATTTTAACATTAACAATGCTAAATTAAAAAGTACATTTCTAACATAATTTAATATAATTTCAAAATCCACATGAAGGTCAATATATTTAAAGGGGTCCTACTATGAAAAACTTTTTAGTGCTTTCAGTGCTACATTGTGGGTCTCTGGAGTGTTAAACCAAACCACAAAAGTTAAAATTTTGAAAACTATCCGGTGTGTAAATAAAGCTGTGATGTCCAGCAACAAAGAATGGGAACTCATATGGCATACAATCAGTGTTGTCCAAACTGCAATAACTCAAGACAATGGGAGAGTCAGCCCATTGTTGGTACCTCTTTTGGCAACCTACAAAAATCAGCTGCCACATACTGTACTTCACAGGTGCTTCCTTCATCAAACTGGAAAAGGTATTGAAATTAACATCCATAGCATATGAACATTTCCAGCAGTGGAATTTAGAGTCACCTGGTTCATTAAAGCCATGCAACTCCAGATATTCCAGTATGACACCTTCAAACACTGAGAGAATGCAGGAGGTGACTGGTTCAAGCTTTCTTTAAAAACCCTGCAAGGTAAAATGTATTTTAGTCCTTTCAGTGGAAGGGACTAAAAGTGGAGAAAATTCATTTTTTTAAAGATACATTTCATTCTTTCTCAAGGCTCTCCACCCTTATAAGTGCAAGATGTTGACATTTCTAGGGATCTCTTTTACTTTCATTTACTATTCGACTATTCAGCTAGAAACATTCCTTACCATACAGTTGAATTGGATGAAGCACCTCTAGGACCAGAAGCGCTACACACGCGATTCACTCGTTGCCCATCGCTTTGTAGCTGAAAGTTGGTCACTAGTGGACATTTCAGGCTCTGGTGGCCTGGGCATAGCTGCCAAGTCTGTGCGATACCTCAGAAGAATGTTGATTTTTAGGAGATAGCAGCCATTTGCTTCGGCCCTCTTTGGAATCATCTACAAGGTTACACTGTTAAAAAAGAGAAGGTAATATTTGGCGGCTGGGGCGTCAAAAAAATATTGTGAAATAACGGTAAATAACTATCTCATAAAAATAAAATTTCCATAATACAAAGAGTTTGTAGCTTTAATTTTACATGAAATCGTATGTAATTCTTTGGGTTAATGTTTAATAAAGGATATTTACACCTGTAAAAACAATGAAATTACCTATAAATTTGGTCAAACACTGCTATAATCCAAAAATCAGGCTTGAAATTGCATAAGACTGCTTAATTAAGTTTTATTATTTAATTTTATGTAAGAATCTTGTTTATATAATGTAAAAATATTTTTTCATGAAAGTAACCTTCATAAGTAGTTTACTTTCACCCAGTGGGCTAGGTCATTCTTGGGAGAATGACACTGTTTTAGCTCTCTAAGGCACACTCATTTTAATTAGAAAGAGAATTAACAGAAATACTACAAATTTCACCAAACAGTTAGATCATTTTCATTCATAATGAAAGTCACTTCACGGTGCATAATAACATTAAATGAATGCAAGAATTAACTTACACATCACAAAGACTAAATGGTGAACAATACAAATACACTTCTATTAGACAAAAAAAGAGAGCATAAACTAAACAATAACGAATTGGGGCTAAGAAACAGTCAATGCCCGAGGCATGAGGCATGCTGGGAAATCCCGGTAATCCACCCCAACAGGCTACAGTATACTCTCAGTAAACTACTAGTTTAATAGTATACTTGTAAGGTTTCTTTAAGTTAAATCAACTTCGTACCTATAGTTTACAGTGTATTTATTATTTTTGCACGCCAAAGTACATAACTAGGTTTCTAATTAGACATTATTTTTTATACTTAAAATATACCTTTGATTGTACCTTAAGTAGACTTGGAATTTCCTCACATGTACACTACCAGTGGATTACACATATACATATATACACATATACATATACACAAGAAAATTTTTATATTTTCAAAAATTTATTTGCAAATACATTATCTAAGTCTTTTTATGGGAAGAAAATGCAGCTACAGGTTTTACATGTAATTTTACATTAGACATGTAAATTCACAGTCTATCTTTGTAATTTTATTAGTATTTTCATGTATTTCAAAAATACAGGAAAAATCTGTGAAATACAAAATTCTATGTAATTACAGATTTTTTTTACAGTATACAATTAGTGGAAAATTTGATCCAAAGTGACAGTGAGTACAAATATTAAGAAGCAGGTAGGGGTAAAGACACTGTAACCACTAGGCCATCCTGTTTGGTACACTAGCAAAATGAAAACATTGCAGCAAGCATGGATTTTATGTCATTTAACCTTATGAGTTACAACAGACACAGACACATATGCATCAAATCCTAGTTGCATATAAATGCATATAAAATTAGATGCGCTCACACTATAGTCAATGCATGCATACGGAACACATACTGGCAAAAATGCATATTTTGTGTGTGTGCATGTACAAGTGTTTCACATACTGTGTGTGTGTGTGTGTGTGTTGGCATTTTATATCAATCATATTTCATATAATTGAGAGCCTGTCTGTAGTTTCCACTGTCTTTGTCCTGTTGCTCCATTTCCCATCCGGGCCTCCTACCAGAATCTGGCAGGAACATGACAACCTGTCCATCCCATCAAAGCAAGCACATTCACAGCCCAGTCCAGCATGCACTTTTCTTCTCTCTCTCTCTCTCTCACACACACACACACACACACACACACACACACACACACACACACACACACACACTGTTCCACAGCATTCCAAAAGCGGCCACGCCCACTACATTAAGAGCAATGGCAGCCTCAGAAGGATGTTGCCGGTGTTAAGCATTTAGAGGAGCTGTAATTTCCTCTGACAAAATCCACTGCAGTGCTTTCAGAGGCAGAGGAAATTGGGCCAAGATAAAGTACAAATGGCCAAGTCCTGATGCCGCCTCATTCTGTAGGATCAATAGTCACCCACAGAATATCTTAGAACTTCCTTAGCTTACACTCATGTCTTCCAACACCGCCCAGCCGGCAACACAGCACAGCCGGTCCAACACTTACAGTACAGATATATTCACATTGTATACCCTGCTTACAACCATTTTTAACAGGAATTTGTCAAAGCTGCATTTTAAAGTATAAGTAGGAATGGTATTGTATTTGTGTTTTTCTATGCACTATACACTTTAATGCATCCTAAAGCTCCTTTATTTGTATCCAATATTAACCTTGTGGTTGAAACCAGTGTTTCAAGGACGTTGTTTTGGTTTGAAACTGAGAGCGCATGCCCCTCCCACACCTGGCACTCCTCTCCTCTTTACCCCTCCCCTCATAGGCTGACACAATTCTAACCCCTTCACAGCCGCGTTTCTGTTTCAAGCTTAAACGGTGGACCGGGGGCAGAACTGTCGGGTTCTGGGGGCGCCATAACACAATTGCACCTCAATAGACCACTCCCTCTGGTAATCTGCCCACTCCACTGAAACCGCTCTCCTCATGGTGACCGAAGTTCTGCATGCCGCTAAAGCCTCCTCCCTCTCCTCAGTCCTCATTCTCCTAGACCTA
>JAODLI010002510.1:0-10479 GCA_027575585.1 Percopsis omiscomaycus
TGACGGTTTGTGGGGGGGGGGGGGGGTTGAGATCGGGGGTGAGTATGTGTGCATTTGAGTGTGACAGTGTTCACTATGAGCGCATTATGATTGTGTGTGCGTGCGTGCGCGTGTGTTTCCGCCCATGCGAGTGTGTGAGCGTACATGGATGCGAAATGAAGTTAATAAATATCGACAGAGAATTATCTCTTCTGGCAGGGTCGCAGGTGGGCTCGGGGAGGGAGATTGGACACACCAGGGAGAGAACACACACACACACTTCAATTTATCTTTGTCTGTTATTTTCCCCTCTTTCAAACACTGAGCTGAGCTGGAGTCCTTGAGCAAGGCAGTAAAGACCGATCGCAATTGACTCACACTTACTTACAATAATTAAAACTGCCAAGATAATAAAACTGCATTCTTCCTCGCCTCTATGGACTCTTTGTTCCAGCTAGACACCTGTGATCATATCAAAGTATGAACACAGTGATTTGTTTTGTTTAAAGCATATGAATATATATGAGTGGGTGAGTGAGTGAGTGACTGAGTGAGAGATGCAGAGGGAATCATTTGAGGGGGAGGCCACCAGAGTGGAGGATGTTTTTAATACAAAGCACCACACAACAAAATGAACCCCAGAACGGCTAAGGAACAGACGTACTTGCCTAAATAAGCACACAAACTGACAAACACTTTTTTTGTTTAAGCACCCTCAATGAATGTACGGGGGAAAACAGATCGATTAATGCAGCCCGGCCTGTGACATCGCCCAGTCATCACTCTCTCTCTCTCTCTTCCTCTCTCTCTCACAAACACACACCATTTCATTCCTCTACCGAGGTACACAAGCATTCAATACACACAGCACAGCAATCTCTGCCTGCATAGTGTTCACCTCACTACAGTACATAAGATTCAGACACAAAGCTAAACTGTAGACTAATGGTACAACCTTTTTATTTTATTTGAAACCAACAGTCCATATAGCAATGCAGAGACTTCCTTAAAGATATCCACACAAACAATGATTTAAAACCCCTGTTTCATATGTACGATTTCTTTCATCATTTAACATCCCCATCAATGAAATGCAAGAGATGATGCAAGGTCTGGTGGTCCTCACTAGGGGTGTAACGATAAACCAAAACGTACCGATGCATCGATTCTACTGAGACTGTGACGTGGTTACATTGATTCACATGTAGCGATTATTAAAACTGTTCTGATTTTATTTTAATTGTAAAAACAAACCAAGCGTGATTTGTGTATGCAACGTCATCCTGTGCGTCTTCTGCCGGCAGTGCCACGGCCCTACCTGCAGAACATGGTGTCTACACAGCCCCAAGGACCATGGTGTCTACACAGCCCCTGGTGTATTTTAGTCTAGCTAAAATACACCAGTAACACTACTAAAATCGTCGTTCACCTTAATGGAAACGCTGTATCGACACCCATGTTACCACACCAGACAAAGTAGCCCCCAGTGAGTAACCGCTTCCCACAAATGTTGCATGTCGAATAGAGCCATTGCTGTAATGTCTGCCACTGATAACTTCATATGCAAAGCACATTTAACTATTTGCAAAAAGTTTTTAAATTAAAATAATAAGGGTTATTTGTAAATAAGCAGAGCTTAATAAAAGAATTGCACTGTAAGGCTCAATTTGGTTGTAAGCATTTGTGAAGATAAAAATGAAAATTTTCTTTGTATTGTATTGAAGCACAATTTGTGATATCGGCAAATATTAAGTCGTTGCCTTAAGAACCATATCGAACCGTGGTGAAGCCAGAGGTTTACAACCCTAGTCCTCACCCTGAACATTTTGGGGGATTGGAGAGTTCATTTAACACAATATATTGACTGATAAGAGGCTCTAAGTACTGTGTGAGTAGAAATAATATTAGCAAGAAAGAACAATGTTTGGAAATAATTCTGTATTAAAAATCGATCTGCACAGTTCAAATAAGCACCTTTTGATTAAACAGTCCGTTTATAAGCGCACAAGACACGAAAGCTAATTTCTACACTACATACATTTCTAAGTTCCACTTAAGGTACAGGAACAAAATGTTTAAGTAAGTAAGGATCTCTGTGTGTATGCAAGAGCTTAAAAAAAGCTAAGGATGAATAGGGATGAAAACTGGTCTAAAAAACAGTAATCCAAAAGCCTGAATTAACGAGTTCTAAGATGTGATAATATAGCCTTATCAAAATGTTTTTGATAAACTGACGCACCGAATTAGGCTATTTAACAGGGCCACCATAAAACAATAATTATATGTGTCGTCTGAGACATTCCCACCATTGTGTCTCAGCTCAGCTTCAGCAAATTTTCCGTATAGACAAGGCATAAAGTTGCACTTGCAATTTTCAAACTATGGTTAGTGTGTTTATGTTTACGTTGCGGCGCTGAGACAGGGGAGGTTGCCTTGAGATTGTGTGTACCCCCCCCGCCAACACATCATAGCAGGTACTACATGTACACATGCATTCTCAAGCCTTTGGTTTATCCATGCCTTTACTCACAGAAGACACTTCTAAAGACATCATGGTGTGGCGACAGTTTGTGAGTGGGTGTGTATATACCTTCTTGAAGAGCAGGGAGTCGTCCATGTGCTCTGCATAGACGGACGTGAGCCTGTACTGGTTCTCGGTGGTGATGTCTATCTGGTAGCCGGTCAGGACGTAGCAGACGGTGCGGAACTCCTGGATCTTCCTCTGAAACACCTCCTTCAGCCTTTGGTTCCTTAGCTCGGAGCTCTCCATCTGCTTACGCAGGTCTGCCAAGCAATTGGGAGAAAAGCTGGTCAAATACACTGAGAAACACGGAAAGCTGGAACAGGTATACCGCTCTGGAAAAAATGTATAGACACTGCATCACTTTTTCTGATTTTACCATTTATAACATTTTATTTATATCCAATATATTTTTTATATTTATATGATTATTACACACACGGCTCTGGAAAAAAGTAAGAGACCACTGCAATTTCTTGTGTGTGGGTGTGTGTATATATAAATATATACAAAACTCCTGTTTTGTCCAACCCCAACCCCCCACCACCGCTTTGCTGCACTAGTGAACTGTTTAAGCTAGCTAGAAAAGGCCTGGCTTGGGGTTTGTGGCTAGAGAGAGCTCCATGAATCAAGTAACATTAACAGTGTAAGTTGTGAATGAAGCGGAAAGAAGCTACAGTATCTCCACAGATATATCTCCTGGATACACACACACACAGGGTGAGATTTAGGCTAAATTGAGTGGAAATGTTACAAAGTATACCATTAAAGAGATGAATCATGACTACAGCATTCAACTGGTTTGGGGAATATGAAAAAACATGCAGAATCGAGTGTGGGGATGAGTTTAATTTGTTGAAAATCAATTTTCTATAATTAATTTAATTAGAAGACTTTGAGATGGGGCTGAGTTTTAGCAAAACTATTAATTATGCAAGGAATTATTTATATCATTATACATTATGTACTGTTCAAGCTTAATGAAATGTGCATCAATCCAAATCTGCGCTGTAAAAAAGTAGAATACTAGAGCGGGACTGGCTGACCACATTTGCGCTTTAAATGGACACTTGATTTGTCTGAAATATGCCCTTGTGGTTGAATCCAGCCTTATAAAAACATTGTTGTTTTGGTTTGAAACCACTCCCAATCTCTACTCATCCCCCTACAAAGTCCATGGCTCACACAATTCTCTATTCCACCCCTTACACTTTAGGAATTTAGGAGTGTACCTTTAAGGGCACTAGTAGCAAATATTCGTGGATATGATAACAAAATAGATCATGTTATTTAGTGGATGTACTGAAGCTGAAAAGCTCACTAGCAAAAAATATGATTTATTTTCCAGTGGAAAAAGTACTTGTCAACCTATGAAAACACCTCTGATCCTTTTCCCACTGTACATCTCACACCCACACACACAGGTCCTAATTTTAACCAAAGAAACAAACTTCACCAGTGCAATCTAAATTATTGACCGCATTTATCTTTCATCTGACATGAAACTGAACTTGGTACTAAAGCAGTCGAAAAACTTTAGCTGAAAATTATGACATCAAAGTCAAAGGAGAGACTGTTGTTCGAAAATGCGTCAGCTTTGACACCGGCCTTCACCTTCAAAATGAGCCATTCTACACACATTTTCTCTCTTTCTCTCTCTCTCTGTCTCTCTCTCACACACACCTTTCATATACTTATGCAGAGGAGCTGATAGTGGGACTATAATTATATGCTTCATTCAGGCTCCCAAACCTACCATTACTGATAATTATGTCTACCCATCATGCCTTTTCCTCACCTCCATATTAGTTTATTCTATTTTTTCCCTCTCATTCTTAAACCAGTGCATGACAAGAAACTATAAATGGAAGTGTGTGTGTGTGACTGAGACTCACTAGCAGTGTCAGTCAGGCTGTCTGCATTGAAAACGATTGGTTATCAAGTGAGGGATTGTGTCAAACCTGGCACTTCTTGACAGCTGTCAGAATGGCCCCCATACTGATTAAGACACCACTTACAGGAAGTACACAAAAGACTTCCTATAGGCCTAACATGAACAGGAATGCACAAGAACACAAAGCTCTTTAGCAGTGTGCGTGCGTGTGTGTGTGTGTGTGTGTGTGTGTGTGTGTGTGTGTGTGTGCATGTGCATGTTTGTGTGAGACAAGCCAGTAAAGCTAAGTAGTTGGGTGTAACCATCGATCATTTTTACAACCATATTTCAAGCTATGAGCAGATTAGTGGTTTCTGACTTTTGCCAATAATTGATCCCTATGGGCCTGGGTACACCATGTCTGAAATATTAAAACAAAGAAGAAAGTAAAATCAAATAAAAAGAAAAAGAAATTACATCAATAAAGACACATTTAAGAACTTCCGGTATGGCGGTACCTTGTAGCAGCTGTAGCTAAATGTAAATAGCATCTCAGAAAGTGAAAATACATATTGCTGCCATGAGACAGAAAGGCTGGTGAGGATTTGTCCAAGCAGGAATATTTTTACTAGCGAGAGGGAGATATAGACAGGAAGGGTTATAGGGGTGAATAAAGCGTTATTCACAGCAAGTTAATAAGTTAATAAGAATAGTCTAGACATGTTTTACTGCTGTGTGTGTGAGAGAGAAAGGGAAAAAACAGTTGTCATGGTTCAGAGAGGATAAATTAGGAGGTGCCAGGCAGACTTACAAATTCACTGCTGTGAACTCTCTCTCAATAATGCTAATCCTTTTTTGCAACTATGTATTTAAAAAGAAGATGTTTACTTTTCTCTTATTCTTTCACTATTCAATATTAGGCAGTACAGATTAGTGATCCTAAAAGGTTGTCTGTCCCCCACAAGGAATATAGAGTTACATTATGCCAAGTTAACTCTAATGGATTTATTATGAAAATTTGGTTGGGCTCCCCGCTGTGGAATTAGGTTTGCTTTAGGGACACCATGGACTAGGCTGAGGCACCTGCGGTTGAATGATATTTCACCTCCACTACAACTAAACACATAGGATGGGATAGCTATAGGTAAACATAAGATGGCTTAACATCTGAATGATAAGTGCTGATTCACATATCATCCAGTCCAGGACGCTTGCACCGATACACACACTAGGCACAATGGAACGACAAGAGCTGCTTGTATAAGCCTCGTATTTTCTGCGGTGTTAATGATGTGTTCCTCTCACCTAGCACCTCCTGTGAAGGTGGCAAACTGAGACTCAGGCTTGGGGCGGGAGAGCTGCCGTCGTTGTGCGCGCGTGCCAGAGCGCCCCCTTCCTGCAGAGAGCGCAGGTGTTCCCTCAGACGTGCCACTTCCTCCCGAAGAGCCTCCACTTCCTGCTGCCGCTGTTGCTTAGCAACACTAGTGGGATTCATCTTAAGGTGAAGGACTCGGGTCTTGACTGGATCATAGTCGCCCTGAAAGCAAGCGTAAGATAAGGGAGAAATTAAGAGGGAGATATCTGAAATGACTTCCTAACCAAAGTAGAACACATTACAAATGAATAACAAAAAGGGGGCAGGAAGAAAGAGAGGCCACTGAACTAAATAATTCATTAGTTGATCACATTTAATTTCCTGGGTTATAATGAACAATGTATTTTGGAATGTTCTGATCCACATTTGAATAGTTGCTTTTTTTAAATTACCCTTCTTTGACATTCGCAGGGATGTCAAATTCTGGTTCGGAGGAGAATTGCAGGGCATTTTACAATCGTGATTCTCTGCATTATCCTGCAAGTCTGCCTTGCTAGAGGAAGGTCTTCTCTCACCTTCAACAGACTTGGCATTGTGTCTTGTTTGAGCTCAGTTTTGCTTTCTTTTAACCTTGGTCAATTACACTCGGAAGTTGAACAAATTCCAAAAAAAAATGTACTCCAAAAAAAAAGTCAACATGAAAGAAATGTTGACCTGATAAAAGCTATAAACTATAGCTCTAAATCTAACAAAGACGCATAAATTACATAGAAAAACAATAAAAATGGATGCAGAATGCAATGGGGGGGTGGGGGGTTAAAGAGAGCAGAAGAGGAGCTGTACAAGAGAGCAAAAGGGAATACATCATTTCCACCTTTTTTTTTTTTGTTTGATTTGGTTTTCCCCTGACTCGGTAGGGTCTGAGAGTCCATCTTAGCTCAATGCCAATATGAAGGCTACACACGCGCACACAGACACACACTCACAGATCCACCAATCTGAGCTCTTGATTACTAGGCTAAATTAGATTCCATATGGCCCGAAGCGACGGATGCCCAATAAACTGCAGGCGTAGGGGAGAGCAGAAAGTGGATATGAAGAAGGGAAACTGAAGGACAAAAAGTAAACCATGGGAACGAGTAGAAACAAGGGATGGATAGAATACCACCGCCGTCAACATAGAGGGAACATGACGTAGCTGGAGTAGATACTTCACACACTTTGTAAATAAAGCTTTGTATATTTCAAAAGGAACAGGGCGAGTAAGCTTTCCAATTGGAAGAACACATAAGGTGTGTATAATTCAGGCCTATACCACACCATTTCCAACTGGACTACACACACACATCATTGCCTGGTGAACAGCTCAGGAGATGTGTGACGTCTCCTCTATTTTCTGCTTGCCCAAATCTGCTGGTTTGTGGATGGACAGTTTATTCAGGGATGCATGTGGGGCTGCTGTTGTGTATGTGAAGGATAGAGAGAATGAGAAAGAAACAGTGTGCAGTACTTACATTTAGGCTTCATAATACTGTGTGTACACACACACACACACACACACACACACACACACAGTGTGTTCGATAAAATATCTAATGGTTCTGAAAACTTTTAATCCAAAAGAAAATAGACTAAAACATGTCTCTTTGAAATCTCAAAAAGCACAAAAATGTTGGTTGAAGGATCAAGGCACATAATTATGTGAATTATGTGTGAACAGGTCAATTTTAAATTAACGGCTTCAAATAAAAAAAAAATGTCTTCCTTGTAATTAAGGTAAGGTGGCCTGACAAATCTTCTATTCAATTCTCAATTGGTTGAAATCTACCATGTACGCTCTTTGTAAACAGTCTTTTCTAACCCACCTCAACCAGCGGCCGGCAGATGACACATACTGTGTCCTCTAGTAACGGCGGGGTCAGGTTTTTTTATTTTTATACCCGCACCAACCCGACCCGTTATGAGAGCCAAGCCGCACCGCCTGACCTGCAAAAATATGCGTTGATCAACCACCCAAACCCGAATGTATAGCGATGGCATCTATATAAGAAAGAGATGGTGGACTAGCAATCACAGCCTAGCCTATTGCATGCAGTTGCGAGAGCCTACTGTATAACGCAAAGCCTATTGCACGCAATGTTTCTGTAAGTTATTTTTGACCCGACCTGCACATCACTAGTGTCCACCCAAGGGGGTTTGTCCTGCTCACATACAGTATACAGCGCTGCTATGAAGATGTAAGGCCGGCACCTCTGTAATAATAGTACTGTATCCGCTAGCAGCGCACTACCCTGGCCTACCAAACAGACTGCTGCCCTGAGCCCCACGGCGCTCTAAACATCGATAATGACAGTGTACGTGGGGGAGCAGAAGGCAGAAGCCCGGCCCTTCGTGGGGTCTCTAATCTGGCAGTAATGCACTCTTTCCAGGCCGAGCTACAGAGGGACGCCTGCACCACATGATGCAAGCAGGATCGGTAAATGACTGCATCACATTGGAATCCATTTTAAGACAACCTGAATCTCCACGTATGGCCATCTATATCTACAGAGTATCTCAATGATCCCGTTATCAGATCTCCATCTGTGAGGGGAAAGCTGTTCTTAGAGGAAAAAATATAAAATAAAAGAGATTTGTGGAGCTCCCTCAGTGGGAACATGTTTTTGTGACGTCTTGAGTTAATTGCGATAGTGCCAAAACCAAGCATTTGGACTTTTAAATAATTACTTAATATTTTTTCTAACTTGAATATGTATACCCACATATACACAAAAACATCTGTGTGCAAAATACATTTTTATCACGTCTGACAAGTGAAAGAAAACAAATACAAGCAAGACTTAGAAAAGATTGAGAAATATAGTGATGTATTTAATCGCTGCAACGACAGAAAACGTCAAATGACGTGGGGTAGGTTACCCTAGCAAACTAGTATATAAATGAGTGTGTCCGGTTGGCCTACTTTGTGTCCAAGTTGACATCCACAGTCCCCTCCACCCATACGCTTTTTGCAGCGCGGCAAGGCAGAGTGCCATTCTAAGTGCCCGGGGCTATACATCTCTTATTCATGGCACAACAATAACACCACATCAAAACCATGGGAGCAGTCTGTTTTAAAATGGACCAAGAAAGCGAGAGAGAGCGCGCATAAGGAACAATGTCTGCTTTTGCCACAGCTACAGTACAAATCGCTCTGTAACATTCGCGTATATAGGGAGCACTGTCGGACCACAGCAGGAACACGATTCACTGATGGAGTGGGTGACAGTAATGGTGAGTGTGAGGAGGGCCCCCGTCAACAGACACGCCTCAACTCGCCCATCCAAAAAAAACAACACACATCAACTCTTAGAAAGTGAGTTCAGATGGGAGAAAGGAGAGGGGTAACAGCTAACCACAAGTAAGTGATGTTCTCAAGCACCGATTTTAAGTTGAATTGATCTTTTGTTAAACTCTCGACTCTGTAGGCTCCTTATCTGAATATGAAGTCCTCACCATTCCACCAAAAAAAAAATCCTAATGTAGTCCATTAGTGGACTACAACTGCCTTAGTATTTTTTTTAAATCACACATTGATTTCCTTTTTTTCCTCAAAAACATACTTCTAACGTGCCAGCAAAGCCGATCGCCATCTCTATTGGTAGTATGTATTCTATTGTTATTGCAGCTCGCAGTATAAAATTATTGTAGTGTTTAATTTAAGTTACATTTGGGATACATTTGGATACATTGTAGTGTTTAATTTAAGATACATTTAAGATGCATTGATATTGATATCACTTAAAAAGAAATTCCCTAAACAGGAGTCGTTTGAGAATCCATAGTACCAGCAGAGATGTCAATCAGCCCTGCAGGCATGTTGGTCTGTTTAAGAAACAATAGAAGTGAATGGTGGCTGAATAGAACTGTACGCTGACAGTCTAGCGCCTACTGCTAACGAGGGGCTCATTCAGGTGTTCATCCATCAGCCAGAGGACTTCATATTGAGGTAGGAAAGCCAGAGTCATGGGTTTAGCAAAAGGTCAATTCCACTTTAAGCATTTTCCTTGATATTGATCATTTTAGCAATACAATCTCCTCTAAACAAAAATAGTTTGGTAGGGGAGGATACAAATTAACATTTCAACTAAAATCGTTCCCATCCAATGTGGTAATGTCATTAATATACCTGTATAATTATTTGTTTGCATAAAGAAACACAGTAACTGTTAATTGGTGCCCTTAATCGATAGAAACAAATCACAGTGTACCACTAACGTAAGGACGTAATTACGGCTTAATGCCAACTCAGCATTATCCACCAATGAGGAGAAAGACCGTCAGGGCCCCCGCGCAATCTGGGCAGACTCCGACACGGGGTCACATCCTCCTCCAAGCAGTCGGGGGAAGCGTGGATTCAATCTGGGACAGAACCACATATGGCATGCTCTCATTCAGCACTCATTCTGTCTTGCTAATTACAAAGACAACGTGCTGAAGCTAAATATTGAGCGGCATGGGCAGAAAACATGTAAGCACGCACGCAGCCGAGAGGCGTTCGTTGATGCAACAGCTGGAAATTGAGAAAATTCCCTCTGTCTAGACGCAGCTATGACAGCAAGAGCAAAAGAAACAAAGAGTCAACAAGGTAAAGTCGGATCGGGGACCTTTATTACTGTTCTAGTTTTATAAGGCATAATGATGCTTCTCCTATTTCTTACAGTTACAGTTACAGCATTTAGCAGACGCTTTTATCCAAAGCGACTTACAATTACATTGTGCTATTACATGGAGCAGGTAGGGGTTAGGCAT